>QKWP01000114.1:1847-33764 GCA_003550325.1 Gigaspora rosea
TCTAATCTTTTTAATTTTGATCTTACTGTTTGTCCCATTAGTTGTTTATTAGGTTTAATTTCTTCTAATCTTTCAGGTTCTTTACCCTTTTTACTCCCTTTTTTAGGTAGTAATATTCGATTAAGTGTTTCATTCATTTGTTTGAATACGTTCTCTTTATGGATTTCGTTTAATTTTTTCTTTCCTTGATTAGCAGGTCTTTCATTTTCTGCTTTAAAGGTTGTTCTTTGTAATTGTACTGCAAGTTCGACAATGTCTTCATCTTCAAATTTGTATCCTATAGGTATTGCAGGTATATATTCTTACCTTGCTTTTGCAAGTCTTTAGATTTTTCTTTGTCTTTTTTCTTAGACCATTCTTTTGAACGTCTATCTCCTTCTAGGAGATCGTTAGCGTATTCCCTTAGTTTCATTACTTCATGTATTTGTGCAATTTGATCAGATAATTCTATATTTGGTGCTTCAAGTACTACAGCACAGACCTCTTTATGCTGCATTATAGATTTAAATACGTCTTGCGTTAAAGTAGCTGTTGGATCCAGTATATGCGCATGTTTATCCATTCCTCTCCCAAATATTGCTTCTTGGGGATTGTTGTTTACATGTGCTAGCATTATTTCATTTCCATACATATCTAATGTATTCTGGCATTCGTGTACACTTTTTCCTTGTCCTGCTGCCCAATAATATTGGGTATCCCAGCAGATTGCTATTCTTTTTATTGTTTTATTCTTATTTCTATACCGTAACTCTTGGTTAATACTATTCAAGATATCCATGAGGTCAGCCAGTGATGATCCAAAGCAATTTGTACTTGCACTATTTTCTAGTAATATGCCTATATCCAGGCCTTTTTCCTGTGTCTTTTTTAATATGTAGTTGATGTTTTCTATTACATCCTTTCTTTCTCGACCGAGTTTTGTTCTTAAATGTAGTACTGCCCATTTTATATTCATTTTTTCAGCGCGTTTTAGTTCTTGTAATATTCTGGTTATTTTCCAATTAACTTTCTTTTCTCCATTATCATATTTGTATAATGGATCATTTACGGATAATCCCATATTAAAATGTAATACCATTTTTAGTCCTATTTCTTTGTTACCTTCTATAATATTCATATCTTCTATCTGATCTGGTTTTCCTTCTTTTACTGAATTATTCTCATACTTGAGAAATATTTGTACTATATTAGACTGTGTAATTATTGCTTCGTACAATTTCATTCCATTGAGAAGATTCTTCTTTTGCTACTTCTCCAATGGTTACTCCTACTAGTTTATTTCTTTTTTCATTTTCTTTGACTATTTCTTTTAGTCTTTTCAATTGTTTGTCATAAGCTCGTGGTAATAGATTTTGCACAAAATGTGAATTCCATTTTGGTGAATATTTGATTTCTACCCATTTATTTGCATTCATTGTATTTTCTTTTGTTTTTGTAATCGTGAACTGTACTTTCTTTTTATGTGGGGAGTGTTTCTAATTCTTATATTATTGATTCGTTGATTTGTTAGTGTTATAGGTATATCTCATTATTTTTGTCAAGACATTCTGTTTGATTTGTTTGGATTCGTGTGGGGGTAACTTTTTTAACTACTATTTGATCGTCAAATTGTTTATTTGGTTTGTGCTCGGGTAATCTTTTTTGATTACCACGTTGGGCGCCAACGGCAGGTTTTTTTCGCTTTCGACTAAGTCACTAGTTTTTCGAGCAAGGTAACTAGCTGCACATGATTTTAATGCATTTTGGTCTTTCACAACCTTTTGTTGGATGATGTTTTTATAGTTTTGTGCTGACATATGAGACTTATCCTCTGTTCCTATATTTTTTAATTTGAGGTTCAAGATGCGATCTGGGTTCCTGTCATATAACCGGTGTGATAGGTTCGTATATTGTTTTGGTGTGATGTCTTGGTATGATATTGGTTTGCCTTTTATGAGTACTATTTGACTTTTTCTATCTTTAATTATATCATATCGTGCTTGGTCTACTTCTGACATTAATATGTAGGATTGTTCTCCTTCTATTACTGCTACTTTAATAGTCATTAGATAGTTTTCTAGTTGAAATGTTACAGGTATTTTCCCGTAATTTGCTATGCTAATTCCTCCTGGTGTTATTGCAGAGAATTCTGCTTCTTTTGGTATTAGATGTAAGAGGTTCCATTCTTTTGCAACATTGTATGTCATTACGCTTGAGTTTGCTCCTTCGTCAAGAAGTATTTTAATAGGTTTTCCATTCATTAGTCCTATAAATTCATATGCTTTTTTGCCTTTTTCATTTGGTATTAACCATTGTGGTTTGCTTGGAAAATGATATGTTTTGAGAAGATATTTATAGTCCGAGTCTAATTGTGCTTTTTGGTACATTTCATTTGATAACATTTCTTTGGCAGAGTATTTTTTATATTGGTTTTTAATATTTTCTTTATTAATAATTTTGTTATTAATACATTTAATTTCATTTAATGATATTTTGTTACTTTTGGTAACAGTTTTGATAGTATGGTAATACTCTTTGGTACTTAGATTATTTCTACAGCCTTTTGTTTTGGGATTTGGTTCCTGAGTACCTTGCAGGTTCCCTTTTAGAAATAATTTTTATGAATTTTGTTCATATTTTGTTTGATGTTTACAGAGTTTACTCTGGTGTCTTCTTCACTTTCATAACTTTCGTAGTCATCGTTATTTCTGATGTTATTGACTCGTTTTCCTTTGGTGTTGCTTCGATAATTGCTTTTTTCTTTTCTTTCTGGTTTTTCTTCTCTTTTGTCTTCTTTGACATTGTTGAATCTTCTTCTTTGGTTGTTATTATTTCTTCTGAAATTTCCTTTAGAATTGTTTCTTCTGAAATTTCCTCGTGAGTTGTTATTTCTTCTATAATTGTTGTTTCCTTTTGAGAATTTGTTATAACTTTCTTTTGTATTATGGATCATTGGAGTTGGTCCTCTTGCAAATTTGCCTCCGTAACTGTTTCTGTTACTTTCTTTACAATTTTTGGTATGATAAGGTCTTTCTCTTCCACACCATTTGCAGTATTGTACTTTGAATACAATTTGACCATTTCTTCCTCTTTCTGTTTTAATTCTGTTGAAGTTATTATGTCCTTTGAGTTTCGGACAGTTTCTTTTGTAATGACCAGGTTGGTTGCATAAGTAGCATTTAAATGTAGTTTCATTTGAAGTTTGCACGTTGTTAAATTTAATAGATCTTTTTGGATCTTTATAATGAGATATTTTTAGGTTTCCTGTTATCGATTTGGTTAGTCTTTCTGATAAGAATTGAGCATCTGCTGCTTTAAAGAATTCGGTTCTATTTCTTGGTTTTGGTTCCATTGATGCAATGTGTTGCATTATTTTTGGTGGCATTTTTGATAATAAGAACATATATTCTCCTCCGTAGAAGTTATTTGCCCATTGCCAGTTTGATATTTCTAGCAATTTTTTATATTTGTTGATTTGGTTTCTCATTCCATTATCATTGTTATAATCAAGATTTTTGTTAAAGTCGAAATTCCATAAGTCTTTTTGACTTGTTTGTTGTATTGAATCGACTAGGAATGCATTATCGAATACTTCTCTGAATCCTTTTTGTTCAGTTCCAGCGTGTATAGCAGGTGTACATCTTGCTGCTGCATCAGTTGCTGTTTGATGAAATGCTCCTGCATATGCATGATTTGAATCGATTGGATAATTGTTGACATCTTTCAGTGCTGCTACTAAAGCTTGGTCGTTGTTAATATCACTTCTCCAATAGCAGTTTATATTTCCAATTTCTGCATCGAATATTTCTAATGCTGTTCCTTTTAATTTTGTTCTTACGATTGCTAGTACTTGCATTATAAATTCTGTTGACCATCTTGTATGTGGTGCTGCTGCTAGTCCAGTGGTAGCTACTGTTTCATCTACTTGGGTATATCCTACTTTTGGATTTCCTGAGAATCTTCCAAATATCATAATATCTTTTATTCCGAATATTGTAAATGCATTTTCTAATTGATTTCTCCATGGTCTGTATAATTTGACGTCTCCGTCGAATTCTCCTATGTGTTCTCTGAATGCTGTTAGTTTTGGCCATCCGGGCTCTGGTCCAGGTTGTGCCATTTTTTATTGTGGTAATGGTATATGGTAGTTACACCTTGTAAATTTTAGCCAATTTTCTAGATTTCTAGATGTTCTATTAGCTAACTGTAATGCTGTAATAATTCTTGGTGTGTCTTGTAAGATTAGTACGTATAATAAATATATTGCTGTATCTTCTTCTGTTATTTCAGTTCTTTTTTGAGATCTTATTGTTGCTGGTTGTCTCAGTGTTACGTGTTTTCCGTTTTTTGTTACTACAAATCTATGTTCTGTTGTTTCAGTAATGTACTCAAATTTTCCTATTCTGGTTAATCTATATTCGTGATGTTTTACGTATTCTTGTAATTTTTCTTTTTGATCGTAATTTAATGGATCTGGATATTTTTTAAAGAATTGTTGAAATACTTGTATAAAGGTATTATTTCCTTTTTCTGCTATATTCATTTATTTTCTTTTAGAAAATATTCTTTCTTTAAGTAAGGTGCTTTATCTAAGATTTCTTCTAGAAATTCTTTCGGTTCTTTAAATTTTCTTGCTTTTAATAATAGTGATGGATATCTAAATGTTGGTAAGATTCCTTGTAAGAATTGTGTTTTCAATTCCTTGTATACAAAGTATTCTGCTGCTTCGTTAGTATTGATTAGTGCTTTTCTTTTTGTTGGTGATATGTCAGTTTTAATTATAATTTGGTTTGGTTCTTCTTTTTGGACAATTATTTCTTTTATGACTTCTTTTTCAACTATAACTTCAGTTGTTTTTAAGTTATTTTCTAATATTTTAGTTACTATTCCTTGGTAAGGTGCTTTTATTATTTGTTTCTTGATTTCTTCAATCTTTTCTTTATCTAGGAAGTTCATTAATTTTTCTGATATTTTCTTTCTTGACTTGTACTATTGTGTATGATATTATTGATGCTATGTATACTATGGCTATGGTTACAATTAATAGTTGTATAGTTTGTATTAGGTATTCAAATGGTTTGTCAGATGCTGATAGTATTATGATGATGTTATTCATCCAAGTTATAGATGCGTTTATTGATGCTATGCTATTGTCAGTGGTTATGACAGTTATTTTGCTTTCTTGTTGTTTATCCACTTTTTATAATTCTGTTCTGATTTGTCTAACTTGTTCAGCAATTCTAGCGTCGTCAGCTTGTTGTTTCTGTATTTTGAATTCGTTATTTTTATTTTTAAGTTGCTTAGCTTTATATATTATTGCTATTGCTGATGTGATTATTAGTGTTCCTAATATTGCTAGTGTTTCAATTACGTTACTATCTTGAAAGTATTGTGGTGTTTGAGTAATTGTAGGTGTTGAGGTTGGTGTTGATATTTGAGTTATCAATGATGTTGATATTGATATGACTGTTGATAATATTGTTGATACTACTGTACTTGGTGTTATAGATATTTGTATTACTGACATGTATCCTTAGAATATTCCTGTATTCTTTAGGTTATTTAGATTTGGTCCGTAAAGTAGTTGGTCAGTATCGTTAGCTATGATAGGTTGTCTTTTTCTTAACTTTTCTTTTTGTTTCTTTTGGACTTTAATCACGTGGATTATGTATATTAATGCTAATCCTCCGAATAATATTGTGACTATGGTTATGGTTCCGTATATTCCCAATAATCGTAGTTGATTAGGATCTTTTTCAGACATTAATTATTTTCTTTTTGGTATGTATTTCTTTAATGCAGGTGGCTTCACTGGTATAGTGGGTGGCCTTTGTGGTGCAGTGTTGGGTGGTATATATCCCAAGTTTAATCTATGTTGTACTTGTCTGTCAATGATTATTTGTTGTGGTGACCGGTGTAGGTTCACAGGTGGTCTGACGTATGGTATAGCTGGTGGATTATTAATAGGTTGTTTTGGTAAGGTAGGTGTCCTATATTGGTAATTATATTGTGGTTTCTTTTTCTTTTGTCCAAACATATATTGTTGAGTTATTTTTAGTTAACAACAGCAAGTTGAGTCAGTGTTAAGGTATTGATCTGCTCCAGGTATGGTCTTGTTGACCTTCTTTTTATAGCGTTGGTGTTTACAACAGCAGTATAGTGATACTATAAATAGTAGTGCTATGAATATAGTAATAAGTTCTATGTATAATAGTTGTGTCGCTAGTGGATTGTTGTCAAATGTTGTACAGTAAAGAGTTGTTGAGTTAGTTTCAGTCATTAGTTATTGTGAGTCATTAATTATTGATAAGCTTCTTGTATTGTTGATGGTGAATAATTATAGATATTGTTATAGTGGATATAAGTATTGCTATAAGTAGTAATGTTGTACTAATTATTAATATTATTGTTGTTAGCATCAGTTGTCCTAGATATTTCTATTATTCCAGTATGTGTTTCTTTCCTTAAACAGGTGTATATCGTGAATAATATTCCAAATATTATTGTTGCTATGAGTACTATGAATGATATTAATGTTGGTATGTCGTAATGTTTAATGTCGTTTATGTCCAAATGTAGATATGTCATTCGTGGTATGAGTTTTGCAGCTATTTTTATACTTTTGTTTATAAGCTTTGTAATTTCAAATTACGTGTTGTTTATGGATATCCTTGGTAATCCGGTGGTCTAGATGTTTGGGTTGTGGCCAAACGTTGTATTTGTTGTTTCAAGACTTTTGTATTCCTTTTCTTTATACAGATTATGATTGTGATTACTATTGTTGATATGACTATTGTTACGAGTTCAGCAACGAGTGTGTTTACAGCATTTGCGTCATTAAAGTAGTTTGTTGATGGAGATTGTATTACAGTTTGAGTTGTGATTATAGTTGTTGGAGATGGTACGTTTGTTGGAGTTTGAGTAACAGTTATGACTGGTACTGTGACGTTAATGTTTTGAGCTTTGACTATTTGTTGTATTGCAGCTATTAATAGTATAATGGTTATTGCAGTTATATTCTTCATTAATTTGGTAATCGTGATTTGTAATATGTATCACATTCGTTCAATAGTTCAATCCTTAGTGTCTGAGTTTCCAATATGGTTGTCTTGTCAGGTAATCAGCCTAATAGTGTCAATGTAAGGTTTCGTGTTAGCCTTTGAGACAGCCTTAGTTCAGTTGGTTGTCAGATTAGGTTAGTTGGTATCTATCCTGTAGATCTCTTGCTAACTTCACTATGGTACTTTCCCTCGTCTTGGTACTTGTATGAGTTGATTAAGCTTCTATTGTTCTATGACGATTATGCTTTTGCTTGAATAGATTTTGTATAGATAGTTTCGCGCTTGTATTCTTTTTAGTTGTGTCAAAGGGGATTTTACTTTCTTTTTATTATGCCAATTCGTGGCTTCTTCTTTTCTTCTTTACTTTAATATAATCATATATTTTTTATCTTCCAGTTTCTCTGGTTTCTTACTGCTTTCTGTAGTGTATTTAATAGGTTGAGTACGGTTTCAGGTTGGAATGGTCACTTGAGGTTCGTAGGTTGGCTATGCCTACTGTTTGCAGAGTTGGATAAGTTCTCTGAGGTATTACTTTTGTTTCATCGGTTGGGCTTCCCTTCTTTTTTGTGTATACAGGTTATTTATTCTTTGGTATACTCGTTTATTATTTATAGAAGGTTTTTATTCAATAGTTAATTCAGTTTTATGTAGAAGGATAATTTGTAAAGTTGTTTGCACTATAGAGTTTATGTTTAATAAAATATAATTTCTTTATTTAATAAATATGTTTCTTTGATAATTTAATACAGTGAGTCTTTTCTTTAGACTTTAAATAATGTTTATAATAATATGAAGTAAGAATGTATTGTAGTGTATGTATTGTACTTGTTAATACTTGTTAAGTATTGTTTTGCACGTTGGGTTGTCATTGTGGTATGCCAACGGCTTAGTGTTTTTCATTTGAAAGAAGAGTGTGTCAAGTTAATGATACTCTCTTTTGATAGTTGGTAGTTAATTTTTACCAGTTGGGTGCTAAATTTTTTGCACGTTTGGGCGCTATAACATGTTTCTATTACATGTATTATACTAAGGGTAATTGTATAAAGGTGTTGGCGCCATTATGGACTTATCCCGTTAATTATAAGGGTTATGAGGTCGTCAGTTATGACTCTTTGTGTTTTTGTCAAGTCAAATTAATGCTTCTTTAAATTAAAAGGTTTGGAGGTTGCAGGTCGCCTCTAATGTTTTCAAAGGTAAAAAGCTATCATATTTATACATTCGAGAAGTCTATAGCTAAAAGGTTTGTGCTATCTTGCTAAAAATACATTGTAAATACCATGACTAATTGTTTTGCTATGACTATTATTATGACTAATTGTTTTGCTATGACTAATTTTTATCGTTAATAATTATAAATAATAGTTATTGCTATACCTCGAGTATAGTTTCTAATTACGGTAATTTCGATTTGGTATAGGTGTGTTACGTTCTGGGTGTCACATGTGTGATCGGAAAATGTTTCGGGTGTGGTACCCTGTACACGCTGTTCGGTGCGTTGGCCGATTTTTTCATCTATGATTGTATCAACTTTAAGACATTTAAGAGCAACCGTTAATTCACTGTCTCTCCACTCGTATCTTAAAACATTTCCAAAACCTCCAATGCCGATTAAACTAGGGTCTGTAAATTTATCATGATTGATATAATTAATATGTCCTTCGTCAATAGCTTTTTCAAGCCATTTTTCTTGTACGTTTTCCATAATTTTTTTTGGTTTGTACTAATCTTGATTGGAAAATAAAACGAAAATATGTTAATCTCTTATATATTTTGTGCATAATATGTATAAGTCATGTACTACTTGATACAGCATTTTAATTTCACCAAAATTAAGGTTAGGCGTAAATAGGGATGTTAAATTACTGTGATTTTACGTAATTTTATGTAATTTTGCGTAAGTTTCGTAAATTAGTTTTTATGTAATTTTGAACACATGGATGGCAATTGGTTTTTGAGATCAAATTTTCGGTGGTTTGTTATCTAATGATGCAATAATTCAGGCCAAATTTTTATAATCTGGTAATGTGTGAAAATTACATTGTAATTTATGTGACCCAACCCTAAATCGTACGTCATATATAACTTCTGATTTAAACCGGTCTAACTTTATGCGATTGAAGCAGAAATAGTAAATATCTACAATCCAAATTCATCTAATGAGTACAAATATTGCTATTTTTTATTCGGATAACTATACTTTTATGCGTTTGATGTCGGAGATTATGTTTTTGATGTATTTTTGATGTACTTCCAGTCAAAATATCAAAAAGTGTTTTGGCGTTTTTCAGATGTAACACCCCTAAAAACTTTGATTAGCGACATACGTACATGATTTTTCAAAAAGCAGTATATTATCTCGATATATATTTCATTTGCCGATATGCTGTAATTTAATTTTAAATATATGTACTCGGGATTTTAATTGGTAATAAAGAATAAAAAATAAAAATTTATTTAAGCATAGTACTCGAGATTTTAACTTTAGTTGGTAATAAAAAGTGGAGTTAATTAAAATATTTTAAGGTTCAATTAATTAAATTATCATAATGTACGTACTGTATACCGGTATAATTCATATATAATTCTTAAACTAATCGAGGCTCATTTAATGATTATATACTCTTATTTTATTAATTATATAATTAATATTACTACTTTTTATGAAAATAAATAGATTATTTTTAATATCTAAATACTGTAATGCCTGGTTTATAGCAAATTTAATAATATAATTAAACAGTTATACTGTACTTGTACAGTAAATTAATATACACGCAGATAAAAATCGCGTTTTTATCCCAACAAAGCTTGCGCAATCATGTTCACCTGACGTGTAAAGGTTGTAAATAAGGATTAGCAGCTTTCACATATGACTTCAAAACTTCGAAAAGTAAGTAAAGAATTAAAAGGATGCCAAAATCATAAAGTTATGTTGACAAAGTAAGTTCATGAGTGAGATTATCTTATGATATGCAATTTGCCACAGAAAGCGCATTGCTCTAAAATCCGCAGGCAAATGTCTTATAAGACAGATTTAGAAATAGCTATTTATCAATAATTTTATAAATTAAAAAAAAGTTGTACGTACGTACGTAGTACTTTTTGATATATCCATAAAATGATTACTTGATTGTTGTCCGGTTGCGCATGAATTTTAGTGAGCATAGATATGGCCGAAGAAAATAACGATTGTTTGGGTGTGCAGCGATCTACAAAATTACGTGCTCATTTTGAAAACCGATTTTAAAACGACTTTTATTACTTTGTTAGTTTCATGTAATTTACATTGAATAGTGCATTGTCACATGAAGATTTTACCGTCATTACAAATGTTTAGCCAGCACTAATAGATATCCATTATTATGTTCGGAATTGTAATTTTTATTTATTTTTAATGCCAACTTTATAAAAATTTTTGCAAAAATTGTTCACATGATAAAAATTACATTAATTTAAAAAAATTTTTGCAAAAATTGTTCACATGATAAAAATTACATTAATTTAACATTCAGTAATTTCTGTGATTTAAATCACATGCCAACCTTATCAGGACACCTTATTTCACTTACTGGACCTTGCTATTTTCTGTCTGCAATAAATATGATATCTTCGTTTTTTTGTAAGTTGTTCTAATTGATATTGAGCCCGAATCAACCCCAAAGCTTTCAATTTTAGGTTATTGTTGATGTTGAGCTTTTCATCGGATAGAAAAATAATTATATTGGTTCTTATAGAAATGAATGACGTAGGACAGTAAATATTATCCATCCTAGATGTAATATCTTTTTTTTTTTTGTTGCAAAGTTTTAGCAAAAGATAATAAAAAGTGATATTGTAATTCGTTAACGTTAGTTGAAAATCCATAGTGATAATATAAAGGAGTGAAATGTCTGAATTACCATTTTTGGTTAACAACGAAAAATTTTAGTCAATAAACACAACTTTATGAAAAAAAGCTTATTTTTGTTAATTGAAATTATAAAGATTTCGGTCGGTTAATTAAATTTTTTCTCTGACGCATTAAATTATTATCACATATTTTAAAAATTAAAATTTACACCCAGACCATTCCAATCGACACTTTAGAACTTGAGAGCACCTAAATCTTAATTTCCTATAATTCATTCACACTATTCTTTTGTAAGCGCGAGTCATAAAATTATACTTTAGTTTTTTTCATATTCATCTTTATTATGTCATAAAAATAAATAATGGATGAAATTGAGACTAAATAAAAAATCTAAATACAGAGTAATTATTACATATTCGATATTTAGACTAAAAAAAAAAAAAATACGTAAAAAGCTCTTAATATTTTAATATATATATTTTTAAGATAAATCTATTTGTTAAGATTTGAATCTTAAAGTTCATATTTAGGTTTTAAAAATTGCACCAGGCCCAAGATTTTTCTTGAACTAACGTATATACACTCATTAATCGTACTCCTCTGAACTTTTTCTAGAACGGCAATTTGTATATGCTTGTTCTTATCTAATTTGGATCAATGTAATGATAATTATCAATTCCTCTGTTGAAGTATTGCAAAATATTATTTAACTTAAATTAAATCTTTGCTCTATTGGTATTCCCTTAATAACATAAAGCTATATAATCAGAAAATTCATTTGCTAAAACTATGGATAATTAATAATAAAATAATCACTTACCAGCCTTTATCAATCAAAGGTATTCATCTTATTACATTTGGATATTCCTTCGACCAAATTTGTTTCTGTTCCAACGCTTCATAATACCAATCACTAATTATGCAATATGCCATTTTATCTTGCTCACTGGTTTCCTTGAATAAACAAAACGCTTTAGTTTTATTTTCTTCGCAACCCATTCCATCCATATACATAATGGCAAATTCACGTTTTGCTGTTAAAACTCCATTATTTGCCGCTAGATTAAAATAATGAAAAGCTTTATTACAAAATCTTCAAAACTAACGAAACTGTCTCTATAACAAAAAACGAGTTCATAATAAGCATATATATCTTTTTTCTCACAACCCTTTTTGCACCATTGCAAACATTCCTTATAGTCTTTATTTCTTCCAAATCCTTTCATGTAAAAATATGCTAGAATTGCCTCATCTCATGATGTTCTGCTTCAAAATTTATGGTAAAAGTCAAAAATTTTGTTGGAATTTTCACTGTTATTTTTAAGCCAACTATTTACATAAATTGCAGTATCATCAGAATTACTAACAATATCCTTAATATACAATTCTATGACTCTTGAGACCGCTTTGCAATAATTACATTAGATCAGAAGAAATTACTAGTACATTGTTCAGTTTTAAAAATATAATTCAAATTTTTTTATCAGCCCCCGATTTAACGTTGCTAAAAATCTTAACTTTGCTTATTTGTGACCAAAACTCTTGAGACAGAATTGCAATAATTGCAACAAGCTCAGAGGAATCGGTAAATTTTTTAACAGCCTCTGACTTATGTTGCTGACAATATCATCAACTCGTTTATTTGTGGCCTATTTTTGGAGATGAATCCCAACATCTTTTGTAAAGGTTTACGTATTTGTCAGGGTGGATGGTTTTGGGTCTTCTCGAATACCAGCACATATATTTATAATAATTTGGTTTGCGCTTGCGTTTTGGAAAGGTGGCCTTCCTGTATTTAACCCCCAATACAACACACCGAGAATATAGATGTTAGATTTAGGGTCGCGTTCATGCTTTGAGTTAAAAATACATTGTGGCTCTAAATAAGCAATTGTACCCTTTATTTCTCTTGTCCTTGGAGCATCATCATGATATAATTTGGATAGTCTAGATCTGCTATCATCACTTGTTTGTTATGGATTAGGATGTTTTTTGAATACAAAGTAGAAATAAATAAATGGTTTAGGACATAATCATTAAAAAAGTCTATTATATTAAAATGAAAAAATCCTTACTAGGTCACGGTGTACAATACCTTCCTTGTGCAAAAATCCCAAGCCATGTGCAAGTTCTTTAGCGCAACATATTTGTTCCACAAATTTAATTCATATTCGTCATTTTTGAAATTATCTCTTAAATAATCACGTAAATTTCCACCATTCACATACTGCAATACCATTATATAGTGTTTATGTACAGGTTCTATTAATATACAAATTAAGAATGAAAAGTTTATTGTTATGACTCAAATGTCATATTAAAATTTTTACCTTGAGTTATACCAAAGCAATTTATTAATTTACGGATGGTGATCTACTTTATGAAGAAGCTGTACCTTAAATAAAATTTATGAAACATACACAATTATTGAGCTATCAGTGTTGCGGTATTCGGTTTCGTTCAACTCACCGTCGATTAATTCAAAGACACTATATCTCACCGACACTCAGTCCGCTGACAAATTTATTGTGGCGGCCTATGCTGAGATTGACTTATGCTGAGATCCAGTTTAAATCTATAATATCTACTAAAATCCACATATACTCTTTTATTAATAACCCTAACCTTAAACCCTAACCAAACTATAAAAAAAAAACACAGATAATAAAGCCCTCTAAAATTTTATAATTTCATAATAAAATAACTTAAATTCTCAGCATAAGCCAATCTCAGCATAAGCTGCCACATTTATTTTACAAACGATTAATTTACTGACAAGTTCATTTCGTAGATAGTATATTCACCGACAGCTCATTTCACAGACAAAGTAATTCATAGCATTGTCGCTATATTTAGATTTAGGATTAGAGTTAAGGTTAGTGCAATGTATAAATAAGTTTGCCCGTGAAATGAGCCGTCGCGAAAATGAACTTGTCTGTAAATTAGTCGTCTGTAAAATAAACCTATTGGTGAAATGAAGTGTCCTTAAAATATAATGATACAGATCCACAAGATTACTAACCTCTTCACAAATTCTTAGAAGGTTTTTATTAGAGTCTAATTTAGTAAGTAATTTCTTCAATGCAAGTTTTGTTCCTTAAATATGCATGTTGCAGAACAAACTTCCCCATAGCCCCCTTCGCTGATCTTTGTAATATCCGAAAAATGACCATAATTATACCATAATTATACCATTTAATTTTTCCAAATCAATTAATGCTCTAAGTTCTCCTGAAGTGCTCATTTCATTATCAATTTTATTTTAATTTTTAATTAGCCAAATAAAAAAAAACGATAGTCTATTATAATAGTTTCGAAGCCTTTTTTAAAACTTTCGTGGCATGTAAAATATAATAATCAATGATCTTGACATGTAGGAATAAACTCATTAAAACAAACACAAAAAAATGACAGTTATATAAACACCGATTTATTAAATGATCAAAATTTCGATATAATGGAATAACTTTAAGGCTAGTTTAATAAAATATAATAATCAATGATCTAGACATGTAGGAATAAACTCATTAAAACAAATACAAAAAAATGACAGTTATATAAACACCGATTTATTAAATGATCAAAATTTCGATATAATGGAATAACTTTAAGGCTAGTTTAATAAAATCTTCTCTTATGATGGATTAAACCTCCCAATGTGGTAAATTATTGAAGGATTTTATTAATGGAACCGTTCACATCACCGTAAAGAGAGTTACTATATGTACGTAGTTATATATTTAATATGGAAATGAGAGAGGACGGGGATTCTCCGAGAATAATAAAAGAGGTAATATGAAAAAGTTGTGAGACGAAATGGCTTATAAATGATTCAACTAACTTTGTGATAAAATCACCACCGGTTGTATTCATAATTTTTTATTCACAACTTAGATTAGGATTACGCAAAGGTCAAAGTTATACATAATGCCAAAGAAGTCCAAATTTTACAATTTCATCCGCTCTTCAGTGAAATTATACAAATGCTAGAAAAAATTTCAAAGACATATCATGATGCTGAGTATAACAAACGTACTTGTGGCGCAATATACGACAGAGTATCTGTTGTAGAAGTAACGATTCGCTCTTTAAATTTTCAATGGGATGAACATAAGGAATCTTTTACTCATAAGAATTATACATTTTTGCGGAAGATTTTGAGTAATTTTCAATAGCCAGAAAAATTTGTAGATGTTAAAAGTCGAAAGGGATAAGAAATATTAGGGTGGAATCAATCGAGACAATTTTTTATTATTTAACTAAAGAATTTGATAGGTATATAGATGAGCTAGATCTTGTAATCTTAGTTAATGTTGAACGCCGTAAGCAAGAAAACCAAATATTAAGAAATGATATGAGGATTTTAATAAAGTATCATAAAGTATCTGAGTTTAATTTAAAGTTCATGATTCAAAGTATTTTTATTATACTTATTTATTTACGCCATTAATGTCTTGAAAGTATGTACTAAGCGAGATAAACAAGCAAAATGTAGATAAATTTAGCCAGTAAGTATAACATTAATATATATTAATAAGTTCAAATTATGCAATACATGTGAAATTACTAATATTTTAAATGTTTTTCATGATTACCAGATCAACAAATAAATGTGCTGGCTATAATAGAAAGAAAGGCTTAGATATAAGAATAATAAGTTGTGTGTTAATTGTTATTAAGTAAGTTCATTATCTGTGTATTGAAATAGTTAATTAGTGGTTTTCTCTAATTAAATTGATATATAGTTTGAGGAATTTCAAGTTCTAGCCAGTTCCACTTATGAAGATATTACTCTCCAACTTTTTAAAGACAACTTAGATTTTTATTACGTTAAATCCATGCACACGCTTGAATTCTTCAATGTTCCGGATGTGAATGAACTTTTAAACCTTCAAGAAAATTCAAAAGTCCAACCAAATTGTTATCTTCTTTTTAAAAGACAAATACAATTATGTGTCTCAAATATTGGCTGCATATCAGACTAGATGTCTTATTAAAGCATATAAGCAACTTCTGAAAAGAATTATGACAAAACGAGCCGAATTTAGTGGATTAGTTTAAAATTGTCGATAGTCCTCACATAGAATAATCCTAGATTATACAAATCAGTTTCATTAGTTATATCGATTATTTAATTGTCAACAGTTTTTTTATATATATCTTTTTTAATCACAAATCGAAAAATTAAGTGGTTATCATAAAATATGTTATAGGTTTTAGATGCCGAAACAATAGTTAGCACAGGATCCCGAACAATATATATAGAGGTTACATTGAAATTTTGGCTAAAAAGCTTACTTTTTTACAAAAATATTAAACTTAAAAAGCGGATATTGGTCAAAAGGTTACATTTAAAAGTGGATAAAAGCTTTTAATGTCATATTATTAAAATGGATAAAATTAATAAATTTTATATTTTGAAAAAAATTTTAAAAAAGTACTTTTTTTGAAAAAATGTTCAAAAAACTTTTTTTTTGAAAAAAGTTTAAAAAACATTTTTTTTTGAAAAAATTTTTAAGTAAAATATTTTTTTTAGAAAAAAAAAAAAGTTTTCCGTATTTCCTCAATTATAGTTTACGGGTTTACTCTCCTGGATAACGATTCCGCAAATATTTTTCGGCCCCTTGATAATTTAACTCGGGTTGTCAAAAGTATTAGAAAAATCGATTTTAGTAAACCTAAGCCCGTATTTTTTTAGGATTAAGTTATATCCGACGCATGTGATATGTCACCTGTAGATCACCTCTGTATCGATAAAGTTTAGTTTTTAGTTTAGGGTTAGGGTGAGCACCTAGATTTAGGGGCAGGGTTTGGGTGTATATAGTGAAATCGCTCAAGAAAAAACAATTGTTAGAGCACGGAAGGTGGTTTCCTATGCAGATTTTGAGTAATAAGCGATTTTTGTTGTTTTTTTGATAAAACGAACGTTTTACGTTACACGAGATCCTGAAATCTGATTGGTTTGAGTGATACATAAGCCGTTGTCACTTACGTGACAAATAACTTAGTTCTTTTTTTTAAAAAAAAATTGTTATATTTGACAATTGGCTAAAATTTATTAAATATTAAAGCTTGTATGTAAAATATGGTTAATTAGCTCTAATAAAAAGAAGATAAAAATTTTAAAAAGCTTATATAAAAGCTAATGTAACCTCTATATATATTGTTTGGTCTTGTTAGCACTCACAATATAAATTATAGAAAGCATATACTTTTTTTACTAAATTCTATGTAGTTGCAGCAAAAATAAAACCTGTATTCAAACTAATGGATGTTGTCCCATGGTTCACTATATAGCCATTATGTAAAGGCTCTAAGCAAAGCCGTATTATATATTCAAAAATGCAATAAAATTAAAAGAAGATAATTTATCTTTTATAAAGAAGGCACATTTCTTATTTAACTCGTGTAAATTAAATTCTATATGTTTCGAAGTTAGCCTTTCTAATTATGCGTTATTCACAGACCATGGTAATTTGAAATATTGTCACTAGCCTGCATGTGCAAAAGTTTACGCCCTCAAAATGAATTCGGTTACAATATTAAGAGTAACAAAAAAAATACTTATTAAAAAAGGGTTATATTGGAGATTGGACCTGTTGAAAAAAATTTCATCAGATTATAATTAGATTACAGGATTACCATGTTTATCCGGATTAGGGCACTTCGCACACAAAAAAGAATTAACGTGTCATGCATCATGCCTTTTGTCAAAATCTATGCCAATGGCTGAACTTGGGATGCGGAGTCTGTGGACCGCAAAAATTTTAAACTTCCGCAACTGACATAAAATTTGATAAATCTTTGTGTGAACTAAATGATTATAATCCGTTAATAGACTCTTTTTCATTTAGTTACAGACCCACAACTAATTTAAAATCGAATTTCAGGCACTGGATACCACCATTGTATGCTACTGGCACTTATTTGCTATATATTATGAAAACTGCAATTACAACAGTCAGTGGTATTCATGACTAGTAAGCCAGTCACCCTAATCCGGGTAAATTATTATCTATTATCGGTGATTTTCACTTTACCAACGACAATTTCACCAAAAGTTCACTTCATCAACATCACATAGGGTTAGGGTTATAGATATACATTTTTTTAATTGTGCCTTGCTGCAGAGTAAAAGGATCCATTATTATATATTTTATTTTAGTAGCCATATAATAATGATTTCTAATTGGATCTAATTTGATTCTTTGAGTTACCTCCTCTTGAAAGTATGTATTGATTTATTGATTAAAACTTTCATCCAAACTTCGGTTTGATTATTCAAAGCAATTCTATTCGCGATAAGTTTAACATTCATATTACAAAATTTGTTTAATCAGCTTATAATTATGGTCTTATAATGCTTTTTTAAAAGTCTTGATAGAATCTATTACTCAAAATAATCATTTATACGTTATAAAAAAAAAAAAAAAACAAATTTCACTATAATCACAATATTGTCTTTATATAAAAAAGTCCAAGCTCATTGACAGATTTCTATTTGATAACGTATAATTTACATATTTACTTTATTTTAATTAATAATATCTATTGTATAATTTTAAGATTTGAATTATTTGATTCTAATAATAAGCCAAAATTATTCGAAACAAGATCCAAAGAAGTCAGTGTGGAGTTCTTGCAAAGTGCATCTGCTAATGCTTTTCCTCCTTCCGATCCAGGAAAATTATAACGAAGATTCATATCTTTCAGCGTAGAGTTCTTGCAAAGTGCATCTGCTAATGCTTTTACTCCTTCGGATCCAAGATTATTATCATGAAGATTCAAAGAAATCAGCGTGGAGTTCTTGCAAAGTGCATCTGCTAATGGTTTTCCTCCTTCTGATCCAAGATTATTATCATGAAGATTCAAAGAAGTCAGCGTGGAGTTCTTGCAAAGTGCATTTTCTAATGCTTTTCCTCCTTCTGATCCAAGTTCATTTGAAGAAAGATTCAAATCTTTCAGTGTGGAGTTCTTGCAAAGTGCATCTGCTAATGCTTTTCCTCCTTCGAGTCCAAGTTTATTATACAAAAGATTCAAATCTTTCAGCGTGGAGTTCTTGCAAAGTGCATCTGCTAATGCTTTTCCTCCTTCGGATCCAAGATTATTATTATAAAGATTCAAAGAAGTCAGCGTGGAGTTCTTGCAAAGTGCATCTGCTAATGCTTTTCCTCCTTCTGATCCAAGATTATTATTTTCAAGTTTCAAAGAAGTGAGCATGATAATGTTGCAAAGTGCATCTGCTAATAATATTTTTACTTCTTTTGGTCCAAGTCCATTCTCATGAAGATCCAAAGAAGTTAGTGCAGTGTTCTTACAAAGTGCATCTACTATTGCTTCTCCTCCCTTAAGATTATTGTCACGGATATTTAAATTTTTTAGTGTGGTGTTTTTGCAAAGAGTTTCAACAAATACGTATCCTCCAATTAATCCAAGATTATTGGACCGAATATTCAAATAAGTCAGTGAACTATTACTACAAAGTGCATCTGCTAACGCTTCTCCTCCTTCTGATCCAAGATAATTATTTTCAATATTTAAGGAAGTAAGCGTGGTGTTCTTGCAAAGTGCACTTGCTAATGCTTTTCCCCCCTCTGATCCAAGTTCATTTGAATCAAGATCCAAAAAGTCAGCGTTGTGTTCTTGCAAAGTACTTCTGATAATAATTTTCCCCCTTTTGAGCCAAGATTATTTTCTTTAAGAATTAAAGAAGTTAGCGTGGTGTTCTTGCAAAGCGCTTCTGATAACAGTTTTCTCCAAATGATCCAAGTTCATTTGAACCAAGATCCAATGAAGTCAACATGGTATTCTTGCGAAGTGCCATTATTAACTCACTGAAATTTTCAAATCCACGATTGCGCGAAAGATCCCAAGCTGTAGCTTTTACTTGGTCTTCAGGACTAAGCTGACAGTTTTTGAGTATTTCCTCAAAAAACTCTAAAGCTTTGAGAAATTTGCCTTGTTCAAAAAATTCATATGCTTCCTTTCTCAAACTCTCAATAAATTGAGCTGATGCTTCAATAGGATTATTTTGACTCAACGTTTCGTTGGGAATAATTTGTTTTAAAGTATTAAAAATTGATCTTGTTTCTGGTCGATCGGCAGGATCGTTATCCCAACATTGTTTGTAAAGTTTAATATATTGAAATGGTGTATCTTCTATAGGATCTTCTCTATTTCCCTTAGAAATATAAACAGCAAGCGAAAGTACTGATTCAAAGGATGAAAATGGTGGTCTTCCGCTTGAAATTTCCCAGAGAATTACTCCAAGACTATAGACATCAGATTTCGTATTACGTCTATACTTGTCATTAACTAGGCATTGAGGTTCGACATACGCCGGCATTCCATGAAGATTTGAGTTCGAAGTAATTTCATTCATTTGCCTTGATAGTCCGAAATCTGTAATCTTTGGATGACTTTGATGAATTAAAATGTTTTTCGAATGCTAAATCATTAAAATATAATGATTGAATAACGCATTAGTAAATTGATAATCAAATATATGGGCTTGGTGATACAAAAAGGGGGTAAATTGACAATTTTTCAAAATTAATTTTTTTATACAAATCAATTTAAAATAAGATTTGGAACGTTTTTTACTTAAAACACAAAAGCAGTTATATTAATAAAATTTTGTAGTATAGCTCTTTAAAGTTGGTATTTCTTATAATTTATACATATTGGCTAATCCAAAGAATTGCTAATATCTCTTGATCTACTGGTCCGTTTTGAATGATTTAGCTATCAAAATGTTCGTCTCATCGAGAAGAACATTTTGATAGCTAAATCATTCAAAACGGACCTGTAGATTAAGAGATATAAGCAATTCTTTGGACTAGCCCATATGAACATAAAAATTGATTTTCTGAAGATCTTTTGTTTTGTCGATTTACCCCCTTTTTGCAGCACCAAGCCCATATGTAAAATATAGAAAACACTATATTTACCAGATCTCTATGAATAATATTATTATCGTGCAAAAATAAAAGCCCGAGTGTTATTTCTTTAGCTATGCATAGTTTATCTGTCCATTCTAATTTCGTAAAATTTGTCATTAAATATTCTCGTAAAGTTCCGTTGTCAGCGTATTGTAAAACCATATTATAATATCCGTTGTTATCTATATATTCAATTTGACAAATATTTCGGTTAACACAGTTAATATTGTATACCTTCAAAAATTATAAATTACTTGTTTACCTTTCGTTACGCCATAGAATAAAATAGCATTTGGATGATAAGAAGCTTTTCGCAATAGTTTAAGCTATATTAATTATAAGAATTTATTATTCTGTTGTAAGATGCCAATAAAGTTTAAATGCAACAATTCTTACCTCATGAATAAAATCTTTAATGATTTTTTCATCTATGCTTGTATCAACTTTAAGGCATTTAAGAGCAACTGTTAATTCACTGTCTTTCCACTCGTATCTAAAAACATTTCCAAAACCTCCAATGCCGATTACAATAGGGTCTGTAAATTTATTGTAATCGATATAATTAATATGTCCTTCATCAATAACTTTTTCAAGCCATTTTTCTTGTACGTTTTCCATAATTTTTTTTTTTATTATGTACTAATCTTGGTTGAAAAACAAAACGAAGGTATGTACTGCTCGTATATATTTTGTGCATATGTAATACGTACATGTACTACATGATACAGCATTTTAATTTCACCAAAATTAAGGTTAGGCGTAATGCGTACGTATATAAAAATCTTTAACTTCTGATTTATACCGGTCCGGTCTAACTTCATGCGATTGAAGTAGAAATAGTAAATATCTACTATTCAATTCATCTAATGCATACATTAAGTTTTCATATTGCTATTTTTTGTTCGGATAACTGTACTTTTATGTGTTTGATGTCCGATACTATACTTCCAGTCTAACAAAACCAATGTTTTGGCGTTTTTCAGATGTAACGTCCCTGAAAATTTTGATTAGCGACATACGTACATGATTTTTCAAAAGTATTTCGATATATATTTCATTTGCCTTTCTACATTAACATTAAGATTTATATATTTAGTAAAATATGCTGCTGTATTTTAATTTTAAATATATGTACTCGAGATTTTATGATAATAAAGAATAAAAATAAAAATTGTAAAAAAAACTTTTTAAATTTAAGCATTGTACTCGAGATTTTAACTTTAGTTTGTAATAAAATGTGTAGTTAATTAAAATATTTTAAGGTGTTATTAATTAAAATATTATAATACTGTACACATAGCCCTATGCGTTGACGAAGTCACGCTAGGGTTATTATCGCGAGGATAACCTGATTTGTGTATACCGTATGAAATAACCCACCAGGGGTCTAGATACTTTTGCAGTAACGTGACGTGGCGCATGAGGATTAACCAATCGGAGAACGTAAATTTTGATCGTCCCGGATCAGTCCGACATCAAAACAAAACACGTGTACAAGAAGAAAAAAGAGAAAAGAGCGAAAATACACGAAAACTAGTGTTTAAATCGGCCTTAAAAACCACATAAAAATGTCCGGAACGCGATTTTACACATATATGGAGTGTCGTCAACTAAAAGGGCCCATTTTTACATATGTCTTATTTTGAGATAATTGAGTTTAATCATTTGTTTTGATTTTCGGACTGATCCGGGATTAATCAAATTTCACGAGTTTTATTGGTTAAAGGTAACAGGTGACTATCGGGTAATCTCGTGATGTGTTGGCCCTACGTAGCCTCGTGTAATTTTTTCTTTTACATTATCTCGATTTTTTATTATGCAACTCAACTTTCGTTTATAATTAAAAAATGTCAATCATGTCAAAATTTATATGAATTTAATAAAAACTCATTTTTCAAAAAATTGTAAAAATGGGCCCTTTTAGTTGACGACACTCCATATAGGGACCTTCTAAGGCTATATACACGAACCCTAACCCTAACCTTAACAAAAAAGCCAAAAAGTTAATCCGAAGACGCCACATCACGTGATGGTCACGTTACTGCAAAAGTGTCTAGACTCCTGGTGGGGCCCTGGCGGAGCCGTATGAAATTGAGGCTTATATGAAAAAGGTAATAGCATATGATTTGCATGCAATGAAGATTATAGATGCATGTGATAGATTATAGATACGCAGAGATTATAAAGATACATGTGGGAGTAAAATGGTGAATCTCAGTCTTTCTTTCTTCGCTTGTCTTGTCACTTGTTCTCTTCGGTGCCCGATTATGATCTGGCTCCCATCCCTCCCGCCTTCTCTCATTCATTGCACCTAGACCTGCGCCCTGCCTGTTGTCATGTGTAACGAGTTGAATGCGCCGCACCATATCTGGCTCCCATCCCTCCCGCCCTCTCTCATTCATTGCACCTAGCACCTAGCGCCCTGCCTGTTGTCATGTGTAACGAGTTGAATGCGTCGCACCATAGCGTGGGCTCGAACTCGTTGATGTTGTCATGTGAACCGAGTTGAATGCGCCGCACCATAGCGTGGGCTCGAACTCGCTGTTATAAAACTTGATGTTGTATGTAATGAGTAGAATGTGCCGCACCATATGCGTGGGCTTGACTCGCTATGAAAAAAAAAAAAGATGTGCCATACCTTAGCGTTGGCGATCCTCAATTTTGCTTCGTCACTTGACATATCACGTGACATATCACGTGTACGAGCACAGTATACGTTGAGTTGTTATGAGTATACAGAGTTGTTATGAGCACAGTATGTAGTAGTAGAAGAGAAAAGTGATGGAGTGGTGCACTACTCCCATTTGTATCTTCATAATCTCTAATAAAGAGAGTGTTTAATATGAAATCCGAGCGAGAATAATACTGTATACCGGTATATTCTTATATAATTCTTATACTAATCGAGGCTCATTTAATGATTATTGCTATAAATAATACTAAAATTAATTTTTTTATTAAAGCTTATTCTTATTATACTCTTATTTATTTACAATTTATTAATTATATAATAAATATTTCTACTTTTTATACAAATAAATTTAATATATATAGCTTATTTTTTTAAAAATCTAAATACTGTAATACCGTAATATAACAAATTTAATAATATAATTAAATATTATGTTGCACTTATACTGATACTATAAAAGCTATAATCGCTAACAATAAATAGATTTATTTATAAAAATATATAGATAATTTATCAGTTGTTATTATATATTAATATATTTATTATAATACACGCAGATAAAAATCGCGTTTTTGCAATCATGCCGATCTTACCAAGTGTACCGAAAACCTGACGTGTAAAGGCTGTAACAAGAATTTGCATCTTTCACATATGACTTCAGAAGAGCTCCGAAATGTAAGTAAAGAATTAAAAGTATAGCAAAATATATGTTGCCAAAATAACACGTGCATAAGTTTATGAGTGAGATTATCTTATGTTATGCAGAAAGTGCATTTGCTCTAAAATCCGCAGGCAAGTTGCTTATATGACAGATTTAGAAATAGTTATTTACTAATTTTATAAATGTAGTACTTCTCGATCAAATTTGTAGATCGCTACACACCCATACAATCACTACAATCCTCGAACAATCATTTGATTGTTGTCCGGTTGCAATGATTTTTTAGTGAGCATAGATATGGGCGAAGAAAATAACATGTATAATGAATCTTCGGCCAGAAAACGCATTATTACATTTTTTACAACCTTTTACAATCTCGCAATCGGACAACAATCAGGTGATTAAATGGGTGTGCAGCGATTTGTTGATCATATTGCAAACCAAAATTTTGTGATTTAAAAATGACTCGTAAATAGACTTTTATTACGTACTCCAGTTATTTTATTTTCATATTGTGACTTTGAATGCGGCTTTCAAATCCACAGAATCTCCGATGTTTACATGGCATAGTGTTCCACAAAGATTACCAAAGCACAATAATAAATGATTTAAATCTGAGGGATATATTACATAAATTACTTTGTTACGTTTCATGTAAATTATATTGAATATTGCATTGTCACATGATAATTTTATCGACATTACAAAATTTAGCCAGCACTAATAGATATCCATTATTATGTTTGGAATTGCAATTTTTATTTATTTTTAATGCCATCTTTATAAATATTTTTTCAAATGATACATGTAATTTTGATTCACAAACTTACATAAAATTATAAAATTACGGTAATTTCACAACCCTATTTATATCCTCGTAATTTAAATCACATGCTATCCCTAAATGTACCCTATTATCAACACGATAATCGACATGAGTACCAAAATTTTTTGACCAATCAAATTATGGAATACGCGCTATATATAATTTTTTAATGCGAAATGACAACCTTTTTGCGAAAATGTCTCGACAACCATGAAACAAATTCGATGAATTTTTTTATTTGAATTCGGCGAATCTATAGAATGTTAAATAAAAAATTTTATCGAATTTTGCTCGGTGATTGTTGAGCTATCTTCGTTTAAACTTTGGCAAATTTTGAGCGAAGACATATTAGTAACCACTAAGCCAAATTCGATGAAATTTTTTATTTTAGTTCAAGAATTCAATTAAAAAGGGTTTGACATGGTGGTTATCAAAATATCTTTGACTTTAATAAAATTCAAAATGTCTATTAAAATAGAAGCGGCGACAAATTTTTTCAACTTTGAATTACAATCACAAAGTCAAATTCGATAATTTGAATTTTATAAACCCACAGATTCAAATAGAAAAAAATTTTATTGAATTTTGTTAGTACATATACAAATTACAATCACAAAGTCAAATTCGATGATTTGAATTTTATAAACCCACAGATTCAAATAGAAAAAAATTTTATTGAATTTTGTTAGTACATATACAAATTATCATTTATATCATTTAGATTACATGAGTTCTTAAATATATATGTTTGATACAAACATATCAATATCAGATCAGGCCTAGTAACAACAACATGAACGTAATCTTATCCCTTCAACCTCTTTAAATATGAAATTCCTGACTAAAATAGCTAAAATAATTAAAAAAACTAATATTATTCCAATACAAATTCGATGGCCTGATTAAAAGATAAATATGTATAATTGGTAATTTTTGATGTTATTTCTGAAAAAAACCATCGAATGGGTTGAATTCATTTGCAATTTCCCATATCAAAGATTTGTGTGAATCGTGTTGATTGAAATTCCAAGCATAGTTCCCTAATATTTCAAATTCAAATTATTACTGATAGTCAGCAATTAATTTAAAAGTGACTGATAAAATAAATTAAAACTAGCTCCAATTTTTTATGAAAAAGATGCCTTTGGAATAAAATATCTGTTTACCTTTTCATCCTTGGTAGTTAGTTATACGAGAGAGTAATGACACTTTAATTCACAATATATAAATCGAAAGTACAGTACGTAATAACGGTCGTATATTTAATCATACCAGGTGGTATAACCCTCAAAGTTTCTTTGATAACACTATCCAAATATTTTAGATGTTCAATTTCATCGAAAATAAGTTGACAATTGGGATCAGGAAATCTTGAATCAATTCCTCACGAAGACGATCTTGGATTTCAGGATGTTTGGATTAGTAAATTTAATGACAAAGATAATGATTGACTTTTGGTATGGTGTCCAGCAACAAGGAATGTATTAATCTGGAAATCCGAATGAATCTTAAATATTTTTTATTAGTGTACATTAACTACAGTATTTTTTTGAAAAATGACTGATATTTATCTCATCATCTGTCAATATTTCACTTTGGCAAACTTTCATTTACTTTATTATCAATCTTTATAAATCATTGCCTTTAAGTTCACCTACAATTTTATTTTTACTTTTTTTAATCAAATCTTCTGATATTTGTCTAATCTTTTAATAGCATTCATGAATCGAATATTGCTATTAATTTGATATTTTTAACAGGAAAATTTCCAGATAACAAAGTTATCAAAATATTCAAATCTAGTATGTTTAAGAGTACTTGTTATTTCACCATATGTTTCAGCTAATTCTGATTAAGAAGTAAATGATTTTTAAACTGAATGAAATCATTAGCAATAAAATTGTATTTAAAAGTTTTTATGAGAACATTGCCATTATCTCTATGCATCTATATGATATCAATGGTGTATTGACTCTAAAGTAACAGATTCATTAGTAAAGATTCGAGCTTGTCAACTAAGTGACAAGGAGACAATTTAAGAGATCAGATGACCTTACTGGACCACATATCAAATTATAATTTTCTGTTTGTAATAAATATGTTATCTTCGTTTTTTGCAAGTTTTTCTAATCTAATTGATATTGTGACCGCATCAACCCCAAAGCCTCTAATTTTATGATGCTGAGCTTTTCATCAGATAAGGAAATTAATTATTGGTTCTTATAGAAATGAATGGCAGAGGATAGTAAATATTAGCCATCCTTGATTCTATATCTTTTGTTTTTTTTTTGCTACAAAGATTTTTAGCATAAGATAATAAAAATGATATTGTAATTCGTCAACGTTTTGAAAATTCAAAACGATAATGTAAAGGAGTGAAATGCTTGAACAGCCATTTTTCTGGTTAACAATGAAAAATTTTAGTCAATAAGCACAATTTTATGAAAAATAGCTTATGTTTGTTAATTGAAATTATAAAGATTTCGGTCGGTTAAATGTCACTAATTAAAAAATTTCTCTCTGACACATTAAATTATTATCACATGTTTTTAACTATTTTTAAAAATTAAAATTTAACCCTGACCATTCCAATAGACACTTTTGAACTTTTGAGACAGTTAAAGCTTGTCTCCTATATTCATTCACACTATTCTTTCGTAAGCTCATTATGTATTGACATTATGTGAGACATAAAATTATACTTTAGTTTTTTTCATTTCATCTTTATAATGTCATAAAAATAAATAAAAAAATGAAACAGAGACTAAACAAGAATTTATATGCAGAGTAATTATTACGTATTTGATATTTACTTTAAATGTTTTATATCTAACTATTAAAAAAAAACTATTAAGGTTTGAATTCTTAAGTTCATATTTTGATTTTAAAGGCTTGGGTCCATGCCCAAGTTTTTACTTAAACTAACGTATACACACTCATTAGCGCCCAGGTTTTTTACTTGAATTAACGTATATACAGTACACTCATTAATCGAAAGTAATTTGTACTCTTCTGAACTTTTCTAGAACGGTAATTTGCACATTGTGAGGATGCGGAACGTACCCTCCTTTTAAATATATCAACTATACACTACTAATACCAACTAAAACTACTCCAACTCAACCCTAATAATAGTGAAAGGCAACGATGAGGCGTGGATTGACTTGGTCCGAGTAACTAGGGTCGAAATAGAGCTCTAGATTATGTCACGAGGCTCTAATACGAGGTCACGGAATTTTGGGATGTTTATACGATATCACGTATCGGTAGGTTATCGGTTTATAACAATAACAGTTTATTTATCATATGTTAGGGGGGGAATTACTAACAATAATACTTCTACTCTTATTTCGAATGTTATTACTTGACTACATTGAACTCTATCTATATCGAATATGGAACTTCGCACTATGAACTTCTTGTCTTTTGTGAAGACCAAAAAGACAACGTATTTATACTTTTTACCCTACTGCATCCCATTGCTAATGCTATTAACCTCCCAAGGTTTCAAAAGGTTTTCTAGGCTCGATATATCAAATATATTCGATATATTTGATATCCATGATATCATTACGATTTTTAATATCGTTGATATCTTTAATATCTTCGATATTTCTAATATCTTAGATATATTTAGCATCCCTGATATCCTAAGTATATCAGATCGTCAAATCGAGTCGGGAACAGGTAATTCACTTATACAGTATTATACTAAGAATTTACAGTACGATTTACGGGGGTAGGGGTATAGGTACACTACGTAATATTACTAAATATACATATTGGGCTTACAATAGACAACTAAAAACGATAAATTGATATAGAGTAATAATATAAAAAGAAAATCGGGGTCAATTTACACTCTCACAACATGCTTGTTCTTATCTACAGTAATTTGATCAATGTAATTATAATGATCAATTAATTGATCGGACTCATTTGGAGTGATATAAAAACGTGATTTCTGTATGGTTACACTAATCTGATGATCATATGTAATGTCTTTGTCCAAACCTTCCAAACCTTTTATATGTCTTTTGTGCTCTTAACTTATTTGACAAAAAGTTCTTTACTGTCTCATGAAGCAAGAAAGCACCCACATAACTGTATTGTTCCTCACAGTTCTTGTTTTGAACTCCCTTCAAGTTGGTGCCTATGTCAATTCCGCTCCATCTTCCTTGCAAATGTAAAGTCTTGTCTTTATACTTACCAGTCAGCTCAAGGCTTCAAACAATTTACTGTGCACTGTCCCGACAACCTTTTTCATTATGTGTTTCACCAACATCGGGGAAGTTTTTATAGTGCAGATCTGCGCAGATTTTTAAAAAAAAACAATTATCAAAAATTAATGCAGATCTGCGACCCTGCCGGCGATCGTTGAAGAAATTTTTTTTTCTGCGCAGATTTAATTTTCTTCGCAGCATTGGGGAAGTCTTTATAGTGCAGATCTGTGCAGATTTTTTTAAAAATTCTGCGCAGATCTGCGACCCTGCCGGCGGTCTGCAAAGAAAAATTTTTTGGATATCTGCGCAGATTATTAGATCAATACAAATCGGTTTATATCTATATACCCGATCATGTAATATATATTATAATATAGATATATGTATATATAACTGATAATATATTAATATATACCTATATCACATAATTTATATACTGTATATATAGTACTAAATACAATTATTATTTTATTTTTTTTTATTTACTGTAATGCATACTAATTCTTATCCGATTTTTAACTAAAACATCAATCCTAATCAATATTTAACTCTATTTTTAACCAATTCGAACCAATATTTTAATTCTAACCCTATTTCAACTAAAACACTAATCTAATCTAAATCCGATTTCTAACCCTAACTCTATTTTCTATAAACACTAATCCAAACTGGTCTTTAACTCTAATCCTATTTTTGATTGATCGCCATAGAGTCACCACAACCATGATAAAGAAACCGCTGTAGAGACACCACACCACCATAAAGAAACCACAGTAGAGACACAACGATGTAGAGATACGTGAAAACCAATGAAAAACCTAATGTGAACTCAACTAAAAATGATGAACCTACAAAAGAAACCACAAAAAACTTATGTAAAAAAAAACCTACTGAATCACGGCTCCAACGACGGCTCCAATGACATACTTCTTTGTTCTTTCACTTAACATTTTAAATTACCAGTTCGCAAGTATATAGTTTATGACGGCTCCAACGATGGCTCCAACATGGCTCCAACGACGTACTTCTTCGTTCTTTCACTCAACGTGTTAAACGAAACTGAAATGGACGACTCCAGTAACGAAAGCACTGAAATAGATACCAGCAATGAGAACCTACAAGGAAAGTACCTAAAAACTTGAAAAAGTTAGTATGTACAAAGTAAACAAGAAACATGCCTAACCCTAACAAGACATGTCAAACTTTAACAAATACCTGCTAACCCTAACATAATAGCAGCTTATACCATCCAATCTAAGCGAAGGAAAGAAATCTGCATACTTACCCGAAAATCTAAAGCCCCATTGTACAAGTGCCATAAACGAAGAAAGCAGCACTAGAATGAGCGATACCAACGACGAAGAACAGGCACTGGAATGGATGACTCCAGCGATGAAGGACAAGCACCAGAATGGACGACTTCAACAATGAAGAACAAGCACCGGAATGGACAACTCCAACGATGAGAACCTAAAAATCAAAAAAAAATTATGATTATATTTGTAAATTTAAATAAAAAAAATAATAATATACTGATATTGATCTTGTGTAACTTGATTATCACTACTGAAAAAGAACCGTTTAACAAAAAAACTATAATAAAAAATAAAACTAATTTAAAAAGAAAATACGTTTAAAAAAATTAAATAATAAGTTAATAATAATATAAAAATTTAAAATAAATAATAAAAAGCAAAAAAAAACGATAAAAAATAAAATAAAAATGTTTAATTAAAAATAAAAAAAAATAAATTAATTAAAAAAATTATAAAAAATAAAATAAAAATGTTTAATTAAAAATAAAAAAAAATAAATTAATTAAAAAAATTATAAATAACATAAATTTTGTTTAAAAATAAAAGAAATATTAAAAATAATTTAAAAAATAAAAAAATATGAAAATAGAAAAAATAAAGTCGAAAAATGTTATAAATTAAGGGTTTAAGAATTTCACGCACCCGCATGGTCGTGCACCCCTGTGATTGACCAATCAAAATCTATCACGTGAAAGCAGGACGTGCGATGAGCATCCGACCTTCCAACCCATCGAGCATCTGACCTGCCAATCCATTGGCATCCAACACGCCAAATAACTAACCAATCAAATCACAAAGTTGCAAGGTTTTTATTATTACTACTATACGACCAAACTTTTATTAATAAACAATTTTTTATTTAAAAATTTTTATTTTTTTTTTTAAAAACAACCTAACCCTAAACCAATTCTTTATACCAACGACACAATAAATCGCACCCAACACGTCATGAAAAAACATCTAACACTGCACAACAAAATCAACACTTGAATTTTCATTCCGGCACTATTCAAGACCCTAGAACTCACAAAAAATGTTAGTAGAACGAAAAAAAAAGCTAAAGAAAAAAAAAAAACACTACTTATCTTTCAGTACCAGTTCCGGTTTCCGAATCTCCATTGCCATCACCATTCCAGCACCTTAGTACAACACGAACCTACGAAAAAGAAACATTAGTAGAACGAAAAAAGAACCGGAGAAAAAAAAAGACAATCAAAAGAACTGGTAATATCTTTCAGTACCAGTTCCGGTTTTCGAATATCCATTCCAGTCGTCATTCCAGTACCTTAGTGCAACGCGAACCTAAGAGAAAGAAACGTTAGTAGAACGAAAAACAAAACCAAAGAAAAAAAAAAGACAAAAAAAAAA
>QKWP01000114.1:35221-139235 GCA_003550325.1 Gigaspora rosea
AAAAAAAAATACAGTACTATACGATAAAAAAAATAAAAAAAATAAAAAAAAATCGAAAAAAAACGATAAAAAAAGATAAAAAAAAAAGATAAAAAGAAAAAAAAATACAGTACTATAAGATAAAAAAAATATACAGTAAAATAAATAAAAATCGAATAATTTATTTATAAAAAAAGCGTGTTTGCTTTATTTATTTATTTATTGTTTCTTGCGCATATATGCAATATGGTGGGAATAAAAATTCTGGCCTTACTATGAGAATAACCAGAAATTTACTTTTATTCCTACCATTGCATATATGCGCTAGAGATGCTATTTTGTTTTTATTTGAATTTTAAAAAAAATTTGCAAAAATTAAAATTTTTTTATAAATTTTTTTGCTATTAAAAAAAAAAGAATAAAAAAAACACGTTTATTTATTTATTGGTTTGTTTTATTTATTGTTTTTCTCGTGTTCTTACTAGCAGGTAAGTATCATAGTTATAATTTTGGAGATTATTGCAGATTATAATAGACGGCACCTATTATAATCTGCGAAGATTATACTTTTTAAAAATTTGAACAGATTTTTTGGCAAAAAATCTGCGAAGAACTGCAAAAATCTAAATTTTGAAAATCTTTGCAATTTTTTAAACAAGATTCTGCACTTATTTAATAAATTTGAAGATCATTACAGATTATTAATTCCTGATTCTATTATAATCTGCGAATATTATACTTTTAAATATTTTCACAGATTTTTGACAAAAAACCTGTGAAGAACTGCAAATCATCTAAATTTTGATGATCTTTGCAATTTTTTAAACAAAATTCTGCACTTATTTGATAAATTTGAATATTACTGCAGATTATTAATGTTTTTATTTTCCCGATGAAGAACCAGGGTTTGAACACCAGGTGGCCCAGCGAAAGTATAAATGCACGTATAAAGGACGAGATAGGTACCAAAGAATTGGATATATCTTTGCGCATCCTGCTTGGGGTGAAAAAAACAAAGACAGGAAGTGAGGTTAGTGTAATGATGGAAAAAAAAGACCTTGAAACACAACAAATGCAGGAAACTGAGTTTGTCTTTCTCTGGAAAGTGCGAACGACTAAGAAGAATATAATGAGAAGGTTTATACTTGGACATATGGGTTTTTAAAATTTATATTCGAAATATGTAAATGTAATGTAGTTGTAGTTTAGATTTAACAAACATTTTGAGAACACCAAGCAGAAGGCTTATATTCAAGTAGCACCTAAATAGTTTGATTTTCTTTTAAAACAAATTCACGATTTATTTTTGTTTAAAATTTAGAATTTTTCTAGTGTAAGATAAAAAAGTTTCATTATATAATAATAAAGTTGTCTATTTTTATAAGAGCACATGTCATAGGTTACAGATTTTGAAGAATTGCCACCACCCATTATAGTACCACCATAAAATAATTGAACATGGATGTGATTTTTTTTCGACACCTGAACATGAAAACTATCAAAGATATAAATTTTTTGTTTTAAGAAACTTCATAAATATGACATGCTAGTACATGCATGTAGGGAGTAACATCTTCATGTTGATAGAGTCCTTTTTGTAGAATTTTTCCTTCTTTGTTTTCAATTGTCAGTTGACAAAATTTTCTGACCCATTGTCGTATTAAATTTCAAAATTGTCAATATCCTCGTTTGTCAAATTAATTTTACACATCATTTTATAAATAAAAAAAATCATGCCAGAGTTGTTGTATTTTTTTTCCTCGTTGACCTAAAATAAATGAAGTTACAGGAAACTTGTTTAGAATTATTAATTTATTGGGTCCCATTAGTGACGTCCAATGCTACTTTCCCTTTGGTGTTTCAGGTTCTTTGAACTTAAAAATGTTGACACCTATAGAATGAATAGTTGATTCTATTGTTCCCGAATTGCTATTTCATTATTTTTTTGTTTTTTATTAAATGTCAATTTAATTGACAATTCAAAAAATAGACATTCAAATAAAATATCAGTAATGCGAAGCATTACATGTAGTTCATCTGCACACAATATTGTTGTTCTAAAAAAGGTAAAAGATTTGAATTTTTTTGTCCCTGAGTATTACATAGATTTTCATAATCTTTGTCCATATTCCAATGGTCTGTGCATTTACAATCACAATATAGACAAAAATAATCTGCTGTTGGTCCTTTAGTACCGAGAATTAAAGATATAAATTTCCAATCTGAATCAAACCAAAATTCGATTTTCCAATAATTGTTATTTGAGTCAATAATTCCTTCTGTATTTAAAGTCACTAATTTATCAATTAAAAAACTAAAAGCTTTTTGAAGAGACTCATATTGTTCTGTACCATTATAAAGGAAATACAATATTGATTAGAGGGCTTAAAACCATGTAGTGCTCATTTAATATACATGCAGTTAGCATTATGTGATTATGGTGCTTGCCAACTTGTCACCCGTCCCCACTTAATTTAATATGAATAACGTCCCCTACTTGTAATACTGCTGATTTGCTATATGCTAATTTAGGAATTAAAACAAATAAAATATTCTTAAGCAATCTATAAGCCCATTTGAAGTTATGGAATTAACTTGAACCATGTGAATTGGAATTATATGATCCATAATTCTTGTTATTTCTTGTCAACGCTTTACAACTTTATATTCACGTACCATTTCTGGCATAATTGCTACAAGCTGATGATATGCATTACGAGAAATCAATGACTTATCACAGACACAAGCAGCTGAATCTAAAATTTCATTCAATTGAGAGTTTTCAGAATCTAAATTTTGAAAATTAATATGTAAATTATTTACATTTAATTCTATAGAATCTAACACTGTGTCATAAACATTATGAGATTGAATTGTAGACTTGATCCTATCACAAATATCACAAGGCTTTGAGATGTTTATTTTTCTGTGACTCAGATTGAAGTTTGTGAAATGGTTTTTTTCATGATTGAGTTTTAAAAACGAGTTGATTCTGGGTTTGACACCTTTCTAAACACTCTAAATCAAATCCAAAAAGTATAATCCCTGAAAGTTGTGAATTACTATGACCCTTTAATTTCTATTTACAAAATATTTTTTTTAAGGTAAGGTTGTGCCTCGAAGACTTTATTATTATGTATATGTTTGTATATAATATATGTGATACAATATTATACTATATTAAGTACAAGAGACTCAGACTTTTTTGACTATCTGTGACCTAAACCTACCAGAGCTTTCCATACCCCATTTTCTGTATAACCTAGATTTTTGGACTACTCCCTAGTTTGTTATCCGCTACTTACTATATTCACCACTTCTCTCATATTGCTGATCCTATACTTCCAAGTAGGTGCAAGGGCCTTGCCCAGATGATTGTAACCTCACGGTTACTTCCTAAATCTTGGTGTCCTGAGATTACCCATGTGCTGGTGGGTCCAAGCTAATCTTTACCCACTACTCTCAGTAATCTATCATATATTACTGCAGAAATGCTATCTGTCTATTTATAAAATATACAATGTACAGTATATAAATATATATTATAATAATTAATTATATTAATACAGCATTTTATTATTTAATTACAACCTGCAAAAATAAGGCTAAAGCATTACTAGCCGATTTATTACTTGAAACCGACTGATTTTTTTCATTACAACTATCCCAAGTAATTGTGTATACAACCTCTCCAAAAGAATTATATTGAGTTTTAATAATCAAATCCACACCATTAACCTTTACCCCAACTAAATTCTCATTAGCAACTGGATAGCCACTTCATTGAGTTCGCTTTACTTGTTGTGGATATAAACCAAGGTTTAAAATTTTATAAAGATATTGTTTTTTTTGTTTTCCAATTAGCTGTGTTACATTTATATTCAGATAATCATCAATAACTCTCTGACCATTGGTTGTATATTGTCTTGCTGACAAACCTCCTGAAGAGGATAGCAAGTAGAATGGGAATCTTGAGTTTCTTGTAAATGTAATTCAGACATTTTTTTTTCTTTTTTGTTTGTTTGAAGAAAGTGTTTTTTCAAAAAAAAATTGTTTTCCGAAGTACAAAGTCTAACAAAATTAAAAAACAAAAATTTTATAAAAGTAAAGTGTTAGAATATTATATACTAACACAGCCGTAAACAACAGAACAAAATTATTGTGCATTGCGTAGGTGTTGGTTTAACTTCTACCTATGTCCTAAGTTGGAAAAAACTCATTACCAACTCATTACCAACTCATTATCAACCCGCTTTTCAAGCTTTTGATAGGTTAGAAGAAGCGTTTTTTTTTTCTAGAAAGAACGATAGCTGTGATATTTTTAAATACATCAAAATCTAAAATTTTTACGTAATAGATCTGATTGGTAGGTAATCTTGTTGTACAAATCCGGATTATCAGTGGATTATCCCTCTCAAATATCACACAAATGAGTCCGATCAGCCATATGATGTAAATACAAAATATTATTTATCTTAAATTACATCTTTTTTCTATGGGTATTCCCTTAGTATAAAGTTATTTACATTTGAAAATTATGAATAATTGATAATGAAATAATTGCTTACCAGCCTTTTTTCAATTAAAGGTATTCGTCTGGATATTCCCATTTTTTCCAGCAAATTTTGTAATATTTTACGGCCTCGATTAAATTTGTTTCTGTTCCAATGAAATCATAATTATAATCACTAATCATGTGACATGCCATTTTATCTTGCTCGCCGACTTATTTGAATAAACAAAGTGCTTTAGTTTATTTTCTTCGCAACCCATTCCATCCATATACATAATAGCAAGTTCACGCTTTGTTTTTAAACTCTGCCACTTGCCGCAAGATTAAAATAATGAAAAGCTAAATTACAATCTTTAAAAGTACCGAAACTGTCTCTATAACAAAAAGCGAAAGCGAATTCATAATAAGCATACCGTATTGTCGCAGGGTGAAATTACGATTTTCGGCCTAAATTAAGCTTAATTCGGGCCATTATTCTAAATAACGTCCATGTCCGTTATTTCGTGACAATACTATATATCTTTTTCTCACAACATTCCTTAAAGTCTTTACTTCTTCCAAATCCTTTCATGTAAAAATATGCTAGAATTACTTCATGGTGTTCTTCTTCAAAATTCATGGTAAAGTCAACAATTTTTTTGAATTTTTCACTGTTATTTTTAAGCCAAATATTTACATCATTTGCAGTATCATCAGAATTAATGCCCATATCCTAATATACAATTTTATTGAACTCTTGAGACAGCTTTGTAATTACTAGTTACATTGATCGGTTTTAAAAATATAATAGCCAAATTTTTTATTAGTCTCCGTCTTAACGTTGCTAAAAATCTCAACTTCATTTATTTGTGACCGAGACTCTTGAGACAGATTTGCAATAATTACAACAGGCTCAGAGGAATTATTAGTTTTTTGGAGATGAATCCCAACATCTTTTGCAAAGGTTTATGTATTCCATGGGGTGGCTGGATTTGAATCTTCTCGAAGACCGTCATATATATTTATAATAAATTGGTGTGGGCTTGTGTTTTGGAACGGCGGTCCTCCTGTAGTTAATTCTAATTAAAACACATCGAGGCTATAAATGTCAGATTTAAGGTCGCGCTCATACTTTGAGTCAAAAATACATTGTGGCTCTAAATAAGCGATTGTATCCTTTATTTCACTTGTTTTGTACATCATTCATAATTTACATAATTTGAATAATCCTAGATCTGCTATCATCACTTGCTTGTTACAGATTAGGATTTTTTGAATACTAAGTAGAAATAAAAAATGCTTTAAGGCATAATCTTTAAAGTTTAATGAAAAAAAATCTTAATAAATCATGGTGTATAATACCTTCCTTGTGCAAAAATTTTAAGCCATGTGCAAGGTTTTCAGCCCTATAAGAAAAATGTACCGTATAGGCACGGGATGGAATCGGATAGGCACGGGTCAAGGTTCGGATTTGTACCGAGTTGGTTCGGATTTAGTGGACCTTGAGGGACCGTGTGCCCGTACCAATTGGACCGTAAATGGCACGGGTTTTGCAGCAGTTTACTAGTCGAATCGGCACGGGATTTGGCACGGGTAATGAACGTAAATTCACGTGCCACCGCGATAACGATGTGGATTAACTATGTATTAAAACATAAATTTACATAAGTAATCAACATAAGATGAACAAGCTAACTGCATATGAAGCAAAATTTTGTAAGGAATTTTTTTTGTTAAGACACACAGGGAAGCTTCATTAGTGAAATCATGAGATTTCGCTCTGTTTTTTTAAAAAAAATCCTTTACTGATTATTCGCTCTCCACGAAACGAGCCAACACGTATCGTGTGTAACGTACACATACGTGTCATCTGAACGTGCCATTTCATACAGCATGATGTGATATTACGTGCCATCCTTTGCCGCAATGTCCGTGCCATTTTTACCGTGCCATTCCTTAAAACGTTCCTGCACGTGCCACAAGATCCGTGCCATTTCGAGCATTCCCGACACCAACCCGTACCACCACCCGTACCACTTTTCTTATAGGGCAACGAATTATATTGGTTGCATAACTTTTAATTTATATTCGTCATTTTTGAAATTATTTCTTAAATAATCAATTACATAGTGCTTATGTACAGCTTCTATTAATATACAAATTAAGTATCGAAAAAACTTATTGGTATGATTCAAATATTTATTAAAATTTTTACCTTGAATTATGGATGGTGATTGTAACATACACAATTATTGTGCTATCATTGTCACGGTATTAGGCTTCTTTTAACTCCCCGACGATCACTTCAAAGACGCTACATCTCACCGGCACTCAGTTCGCTGACAAATTTATTTTACAAAAGATTAATTTACTGACAGGTTCATTTCATAGATAGGAAAGCTCGTCGATTGCTGTGTCAGAAATACTGTATTTTTTTTAAATCGCTAAAGCTATTTACAGAAAAATTGGTTACAAATATTTACCAATAAATTGGCATATAGAACTGAGCTTTACAAAGTTACCGATCAGCATTCTGAAAAATTATTTTATAATTTACAACGATTTAAAAATAGACTTATTTTAAATCATTATATCTCTTTGTAGAAGTAATTTTTTAAAAAAAGAACTGGCCGGTAACTTTTTAGAGCTTTGTTCTATAAATAAAGCCATTATAAATTTTCATAAATTTTTTTCTATATAAGTTTTAGTGATTTAAAAAATATTCTGTATTTCTGGCGCAGTAATCGAAATGCAGATGGGCTTTCATTCTGATTGGCTATTTTTGTAGATTATTTGATGACATTCAAAATAATAGAAAACGAGTTCGAAGTAAATAAAAATTAACAGATAAAAAAAATATATTTAAACTATAGATTTGAATTTATAATTATAATTTTTAACAGTTGACCTTTATAGTCAATGTCAAATGCGTATCTTGTTAAACTTAATAAAATGTTTTTAAACTTATAAATTCCCTAAATATATATATTGATAATCTTTATTAACAAATAATCTCTTACTAACCAGTATATAGTTTAATAACAAGATAAAAAATGAATAAATAAACGAATTAAAAAGAGTCATCAACTATCAATAAGAGTAATACACGCTAATAAAGAGAGCAATATTAAATATCATTTAAAAATGTGAATGAGTATTTCAATACAAAAATTCTGTTATTAATTATTCAAAATTAAAAACTTCCGATGGACGTATGATAATTTCAGCGGCTTTGGTAAAAATCAAGATATTCTAGATAGTTTCGGTGATTTATGAATTTTAGATTCTATAACGTATCAATGAACAGAGGAATAATAGTGAACCCAATTGAGGGTATAAATATTTTTGAACATGCTGCGACTAATGATGGATGCCTGATGCAACTCACGTGACCTGGCTCAACTGCTCACGTGACCTTAAAAACATATCATGAGTCATGCGTCAATGACGCAACATATGTTGCGTCAAGGTTTCGTCATTCTTCATCAGCTGCGTAAAGCATCTATAACTGCGACATTAGTGGATAATTATATGATTGTTGCCTTTGATAAAATGTTTGTTTTTATGCTGTTTATTTTATTTAAATATGCTTAAACTTTACTTGCTTTACAGGGAAACTTTCAGACAATAATACTTTTTCATCGAAATAAGATGTAAGCAATAAAGAATCCTATACCTGGGTTACTGAATTTGTTCCAAATATTGCACAAATTCAAGTAATTAAATTCCAAATAGTACAAACATTCTAAATATAAAACTCTACTGAAGCCTAATTATTGGAGTCATTATTTCTTTAGCATTATTTGTTACTGCATAACATAAACTTTGTTCTTTTGATTTTTATGCACCAGTTATCTACGTAAACTATTTGATACTATATTTCATTTATCAATTAATCTTTAAAGTTTATGGAACATATCATAACATCCAAATAACTTAATTATTTAATTATTACATCGTTTTAGCTACAATTAGCCCTACCGAAGACAAAGTCATAGCTTGTGACTATAACTGTAAATTAATATTTAATCTTATTATTTCATTTTTATCACTTTGAAACAGATTTATTTAATATTAAACAGATAAAAAAATAATCTATATAACTTTACAATTTCATATCATAATTTTTGTTTTCAACGTAAATAATTTTGAAAGGAAAGTTATGTAATATACAGACTGTCTTATTTAACAATATCTGATATAATAAATATTTTAAAAATAAGGTTCTTTTATTAATCTTTTGATAGAAAGCTCCACAGACGTTTTATAATTTTTAGCAGTTCTATTATCAGAGCAATTTTTTGTGATCTGTGGATTTTAGAAATTACTATGTATTAATAATTTATTGGATAAGGTTTTTCATCCATAATTTTGAAAAAAAGAAATAAAATATATAGATTTTAAATAGCTTGGAGAATTCATTAAGGATAAGGCCACGTAAAGTTGATTTTTCGTTTTGCATTACATGGATTTCAAAATTCGGGACGGACGGACGGATTTTTTTTTAATTAACTGCAAATAGAATAATGTTCACATTTGAGGCATACAATGTTAATTTCATTTTGCACAATAAGGAATTAAAAAATTGGGCCGGCAGTCATATTTTTCCTGTCAGTCCTATCGGACAATTACGGAAAATTAAAGTGATATCGGATGAAAATAGCGGGAAAAAAAAGATGAACAATTGGCGCAATTGGGATCTAAAAAAAATGAAAAATTGAAAAAATGGGACGGCGGGATGCAAAACGAAAAATGAACTTTGTGTGACCTAATACATATTTGGTTTCTGAGAAGAAGTTAAGAGAATATAATAATAGGTTGCAATTGCATGTCAATCTTGATATGCCAAAACAATTTTATGTTGAGAAAAATGTTTCGAGATCTATGTTTTAGAAATGTATAATTTTTTGAACATGTGTTACCATTTTCAAATCTTGCTGGTGTTTGTTTTGATGGAACATCGCCTTTGGAAAAGAATCGATTGGGAAATATAAGGAATTTTATTCGGGTATAGGTGTATGATGTGTAGGAGCACCTTCATAAGCAAAAGCACGATGCGTGTACTTGTGGAAAACAGGTCAGGCTGAATATGTGGTTACTAACAATTACGACACGATAGCATTTGGCATAGGTAGGAAAAAAGATTTGTGAATTATTGGAGGAGACGATTGTTTTTTGAGCACGTGTGTTGAAGAAGCTGATTATAATATTGACGAGAAGGTTTTGGGATGAAAAAATCTATAAAACAATATGAGAACAGAATTTGATTTTGATTGAGCAGATAAAATGTGCGAAGGAGCTTTTTATAAATCTGGAAGCTACAAACGAAAATGTAAAATTTAAAAATCTTGAAAATATGCGAAGGATTTGTTAAAAGTATGGTTTGAAAAGGGAAAGAGTGAATAAGTTTATTAGAAATGTGAAACTGTTATATGCAACGAAACAACAAATGAATAAATTCTTTATTTAAATGACATGTAAAGAGAAAAGATAATATGGTTTTATTAATTTCATATATTATTATTTATTTTTAGAAATGTGTATAGTGATCATATGTGTACATCGCTCGATTTCAATTATAACCTTTTAATTGTAATTATTTTCATGTGGTTGGTATTCACTTGGAGAACCTCATCATTCAAACCAAAATTTGTATGCACCTTGATCCCATACATATGATCCATTAGCAGAATTATTTGATGTAGTTGTTGTGAAAGTTTTAAATATATTTTAGAAGATGCACGAAACGATTTATAGCTGTTTTCAAAAAGGTATACTCAGATGTAGATAACCATGTCCAGATTTCCTTCATTTTTCAAAATTCGCTTTAGTAAACTTTGTAACATTAAAGATTTTCAAAGATTTCCTGGAGATTACTTTTTCTACTATTCTATTAGAAGCACCAGACAAAGTCAAAGGTAAAATTTTATAGCCTAATTTTAAAATTTAAATAAATTTTAATGGTTTCCACTAAAAGTTAATTACAGAATGCCTCGAGCATACAGTGAGGATTTGAAATGACGTATTATATATCTTCTATACGATGGTTATTCTAAAAAACTGATTGGAGAACTTCTATATGTTAGTACAAGTTTAATCAATAAAGTATTTCGTTTGTATAAAAAATGGGGAACTGTAGTTAATCTTTGGAGGCAAATACCTGGACGACACAACTTACAATCGCGATGATACGAATATATGTATAAATTTATTTATACTATTTATTTTATATTTGGTTATTTTTTTATTTTACAATAAATTTTGTAAATAGATATTACGAAGTATTTTATATAAATTCTGATTAATGTTCTGATTTCCTCCGATTTCCCGATTTCCTCATTTATACACATGCGATCAAATCAACCTGATCACACTTTTTTGAAAACAGCTGTAATTGTAAACATATATGGGTACGATAAATTTTTAGAGGATGTTTACAAAGACCTACGCATAAAATATTGTTTAATGATATATAGAGAAGATGGAAATGTTGGCCAATTGCATGTCATATAAATTTTTTTAAATGATCATATACTGTAATGTTTTGTAAATATTTTACCTCATTACGGCGAATTTATGAAATTAGAGTATTTTGACTAACTATGAAGTGTGTCACCTACTACTGTATTAGTTTTCTGACATTTCTTATCGTAAAATCATATAGATAACGCACATTTTTTTAATGGGAAGATGGGTTAGACGTTATTAAAATAAGAAATGCCAAAAAACAAATAGTAAGTGACACACTTCATAGTTAGTCAAAATGGTCTAATTTCATAAATTTGCCGCAATGTACTGTCATGCAATCATTCTGAAATTTCACATCTAAAACAAAGGATCCTGCATAAGGTTTCACTTTTATTAGCACTCGCAACAATATCATTATTTCTTTCATATGGGCGAAAATATCCAATTTTAACGATTATTTAATATGAGTAATAAGGTTAAATAAAATTTGAGCCAATCGTTTATGTGATATTGGATGATTATTGAGAATAAAATGACTACTTGTTCAGAAATTATAAGCTCGGCTATGAATTTCTTATGAATCAATTATGATATTTCTGGTTACGCATAAATTTTTATACGTATGTACTGTACCTGATTACTTATAAAGTTAGTAGTACATTTAAAAAACTTTGTTACATATAAGTTATGAACGCAATAAAGTTAAAGAACGAAGAATACCTTTTATTTCATGATGACTTTCTATTCAAATACAATTACGTAAAATCACCAATCAAATGGAACAAATAGCAGACCTGTTAGCCGGTCGATCGTTAGTCGATCGTTAATTGCATTACGTATCATTTTATAGTCTATACTTTATTGGTATAACAAATTTATGATGATGATGTCATAATTTCAAATTTATTTATTAAAAGATGAATTTTTTAGCATAAAAAATTTCCGATAGACAATCACTCCGTAATTTATACGTCAAGCTATGTAGTGGTCTAAAATCTCCTAAAAAATCAAATCTAACAGAGGCCGAAACGTATAAAAAGCCTTAGTAGTTCTTGGATAAATAATTGGTATGTATTTCAAGAACTTTGGGTAAAAATAATAAGGGATGAACTTCTTAATTTTTAAATCATTTGAATTCTAAAAATTTTTTTCAACGCGAAATATTACTTATACGTTTATAATTATCTTTAAATATCAAATAAATGCTGCACCCTGTCCTAAAGTTTACGCCCTGGCACAGGTGCAAACTAAATTAGGCAGAAGATTGCAAGATAGCTTTGCATATGCTAGATTCTCACATTACGTACGTTCGTGTAACCATTTTTTGCAGACTTATTATTACTTTTCAACTTTACAAATTTGGATTTTTTTTGCAACATTTCACAACATCTGCTCTGGCTAAATTTCTGAATTAAACAAATGTTGAGATTTTACATTTATTCTGTCTAAATTTCTGATTTAAACGAAAAAATTTTGGGGTTTTCTTTTTCAAGATGATGAAATTACCGAATGAATGTTACTATTTAATATTTAATAACCTTCGACGTAATTATAAAAACTTATTTTCATGTGCACTCGTAAACCGACATTGGTGTAGAATTGTTATACCATTATTGTGGAGCGAACCAACACATCATTTTAAAGATATAAAACTTATAAAAATATTCCTTTTAACTTTAAACTCTGAAGAACAAGCTTTATTAATTCCTTTTAAAATTACACTTCCAAATCATCCAAAACCATTATTATTTGAATATACAAGTTATATCTCATCTATTACTGACTATTATCTGCATGATGGAGTTATATATTGGCTTCGTCATGAAGGATATGAAACAATTTATAATCTTGAAAATGCCGTTGAATGTTCTTTGATTAAAATGTTTCTAAGAACTGGCAAGAATCTTAAATATTTATGTCTAAGTGAAATTATTTGTAATCAATTAATTTTTGAAAATCTTTATGAGAATACTACTGTTACTTCAATAGATCTATATAATCTCAGTGGTGATTTTAAATCTAAGGCAATAGACGCATTAATAAAGGTACTTTGTAAGAATTCTACTTTGACTTCGTTGAATCTTAGATCTAATCAACTTGGATTTGAAGGAGTGAAAACACTATTAGATGCTCTCTGTAAAAACACTGTTCTAAATTCTTTAAATCTCGGTAGTAATCGAATTGGTGTTGAAGGGATAAAGTTGTTAGCAAAGTTTCTTTGTAACAACACTACGCTGACTTCTTTGGATCTCGCTTGTAATAAGCTTGGATCAGAAGGTGGACAAGCATTAGCTGATGCACTTTGCATGAACCATACCCTGAAAGATTTAAATCTTGAATCTAATGAACTTCGTTTAGAAGGAGCTAAAGCACTAGCAGATGCACTCTGTAAGAACACCTCATTGCTTTCTTTAAACCTTAGTTGTAATGATCTTGGATCAGAAGGTGGAAAATTATTAGCTGATGCACTTTGCAAGAACACAACACTGACATTTTTGAATCTTAGTTGTAATAATCTTGGGTTAGAAGGAGGAAAAGCATTAGCAAATACACTTTGTAAGAACACCACGCTAACATCCTTAAATCTTTGGTTGAATGAACTTGGACCAGAAGGAGGAAAGGCATTAGTAGATGCACTTTGCAAGAATGATACCCTGAATGATTTAAATCTTCAGTTTAATAAACTTGGATCAGGAGTAGGAAAAGTATTAGCTGATACACTTTGTAAGAACACTGCGTTAACTTCTTTAAATGTTTCTAGTAATAATTTTGGATTAGAAGGGGGAAAAGCATTAGCCGATGCGCTTTGTAAGAACACTACACTTACTTCTTTGAATATTAGACATAATGATCTTGGGTCAAACGGTATAAAAGCATTAGAAGATTCACTTTGCAAAAACACCACGCTGATTTTTTTGAAAAGTGATGAGTATAGTTATGGTTATAAACGTTGGTTATAACAATAATTTGTCAGATATTTTTAGCTAATTGGTTAAAATCATTACTGCTGACAGATTTTTAATATTCTGAATAAATATTTGATATACAATAAACTTTTATAAGTGACGCTCTTGGGAACAAGCTTTAATAGCTTTAATAGCGTGCACTCAGAGAACAATAAAAAGTGCATTTATAGAGGGATGTAAATGTTGAGCAAGTTTGCACTTACTGTATAGTGATTGCACTTATGAAGGTTTTATTGCAGTGTATAATTTGTATATGTCTAGTATTAAATAAATTGGTTTTTTTTTCATAATTTATTATTGATATAATCTATCCACGCCCTAGAATTTTAGGGCACATATTTATAACAAACTGCGATTGACGCATAACTTATATATAATGATTAATAATCATTAAAAGTGTATACTATACGTAAGTTAAATTTTTTGATTATATCAAAATTTGATGTACAACGTATGTACATACCTCATTTTAAATTTAATTAAAGTGGTGCCTAAGCTAGTTTCCGCATACCAGAACAGAAACCCGGATTCGGCTGGAACCGACTCGTTCAGGTCGAGTTCGGTTCCATGATTTTTAGAATTAACAAGTTCTAGATCCCTAGCTAGATTCAAACCGAAGTTAAATAACACACGTGATTCTGGTCAGCAACGCCAAATATTCAAATTTTGCTAAATTATCATAAAACTTGGGTCAATATTATTCTGCAAAAATGTAATATTCGGGTAAAATTAAAATTTTCATAATTTGGACAACACACAATTCATAAAAACAACTAACAAATTGCAAATAAAATCACGAATTTCAATATTTCATAAGAAATTATTTTATTTAAATTCTCTTTAATGCCATTATCCACTTTTTTCCCATCCTTTTCAACACCTTTAGTCTCATCCTTTTAATCATCCTTTCAAGAATATTTCAACCAATGCGTGATTTGACGATTCATCAGATTCATCAAGGGGATACTTCAAAATCAATTACCAATGACATCTGGGAATCAGTCTGTTGAATGTACAAGCTTGCAAACGTGAAATCACCAGTTACTCTTTAATGCCTTTCAAGCCAAGAGCATCATAGTCACTAGGAGTATTGTGATCATTATAATCACTGAAAATTATTGTTATCACAGTCACTATGGCATCATTGTTATTATGATCTTTGGGCTTCTTGCAAAAAAAAAAAAAAAAACTATATTATCCAAATGTGTAAACTAAAAATGAATTAAATTTTATAAAAAGCATATTATACAAAGTATGATATACTCTTAAAACATGCTTTAATGCACTAATAATTTATTGTTGGCATTTTATTATACATACAAAAATCATTTTTGAGTTAGTTTCTTCAATTTTTCATTTGTATCCAACATCAATGCAAATTTCTTCTAAGTCCATGATCTATATTTGTATTATGGTTTTACCCTTTGTATTATCCTGAATTTCTTGAAATTATTTACAGAACGCTCTGTATTCTTAACTCAATTATAAACTATGTTGGCATAGTTTTTTAAGCAAAAACACTGAAAGTATTATTTTATCTTTTCTTTACTAGTTTTACTGTTACTGGTTCGATATACAGTCAGACCTCTCTAAATGCACACCCTCGGGACCATAGTAAAAAATTTTCAAAAATGTGCACTTAAAGAGGATGTGCATTTAGAGAGGTCAAAATCTATAATTGTTATATTACTTGGGACTATGCAGAAGCGTGCATTTAAAGTGGATTTTCCTATAGCGTGCATTTAGGGAGGGTGCATTTAGAGGTCTGACTGTAATCGTTTTACTACGCATAAGTATGATCGATATAATAGTTTTACTACTCATAAGTATGATCAGTATAATTGTTTTACTATACATGTGAGTATGATCATAAATTTTTATCCTACTCAAATACATTCGCATTTCATACTACTTTAGGTATAAATCAATTATTCTAGTCGTTCAGTTATGTAATTAACAATTCAGACGCAAGTAATTTTAAACGTCAGTCGCCATTTAATTTGATCCGCATTATGTTGTATAAAGGTTCGTATTTAAATAGTTTGCCATAAAATAAAGTTATTATGAAAAGCAACGCATAATATGACATTGGGGTGGTCAATCATCTAATAGAATCAAACATATGTCTAGTCTAATTCATTTTTGCATAATGATAGATTTTTTGATTAAAAAATTAGTAAAATATTTTGACTATATATCACTTAATAATTTTTTTTCTTCTAATTTTAAAGTCTTCCCATCTTTGCTGCATCCTTAACAAAGTTACGTTTTCAAAATTTATACATATATTAAAATTTCAATTAAAGTATACATTTCAAATTAACATATACTTATACGGTATATATGCTGTATATGTTAATTTGAAATGTATACTTTTTTAATTGAAATTTTAATATATATATATGTAAATTTTGAAAACGTAGATGCAGCAAAGATTGAAAGACTTTAAAATTAAAGAAAAAAAAATTTATTAAGTGATATATAATCAAAAATATTTTACTAATTTTTTAATATAAAAATTGCGTAATAATTTTTTAATCAAAAAATCTATCATTATGCAAAAATGAATTAGACTAGACATATGTTTCATATTGGGGTATTTGACAAAACTAGAGGTTGGAACCGGTTTTAATAATTCGGGTTTATCACGTGAATTTTGTGATATTTTAGAATTTAGTCCAATTAAATTTTAATAAATTCTAAAATATCACAAAATTCACGTGATAAACCCGAATTATTAAAACCGGTTCCAACCTCTAGACAAAACTATATGTGGTATAAGTTAATATGAAAATTAATTATTGGAGATTTTTTTTTGAATTTAATGATCAGGATAGTGATCAAAATTAGTGGCTGGCGTATTTATCACTTTTTATATATAATTTAATAGTAAGGAATGACTTGTATGTTTTTAGATGTCTAGAGCGAAGAGCTTTACTTTTTTCAATTATTTTAACATAAATCGATACAGTACTTAAACACCTTTATAACAAAGTTACGTTAACATGAAACAGAAATTTTGTAAAGAGTCAGCATGAAATTTAAATATTAATGTTAAAAAAGTTTCAACGCAACTTTGTTATAAAGGTGTTTAAGAATCGATTTATGCTAAAATAATTAAGAAAAATAAAGCTATTCGCTCTAGACATCTAAAAACACACAAGTCACTCTTTACTATTAAATTATATATAAAAAGTGATAAAAAATCCCAATCACTATCACTATCCTGATCAAAAAATCCTTAATAATTAATTTTTATATGGTAACACATATAGTTTTGATTTACCGAACATCCCAATGTCATATAGCGCCAGACAGTATACAAAATATACTGTAAAAGTGCTAGAGGTAAGAAAAATCCCAGCGCAGTTTTTTAGAATCGGAAAATTTTCCGTTACTTGTAGAGATGGGCAAGTTTCGTACGTTCTAAGTAATAATAGAGAAAAAATGTGATATATATAAAACACAATCTGACCAACAAATTTTAGTGTTTAAAAAATTTACGCTACAAATTTCATTTGTAAATCGTAATATAGTAAGGCCGTTTGAAGTTCTATTTCAGAATTTCGTTTAACCATATCCTAAGAGTTCAGCCTTGAAATTAAACAGACCAATCGAGATTTTTATAGTCACGTTTTATAAAGCAACCAATAATAATGGGCTTTTTTTGCAGACCCCACTGCGTTTAAACACCACAAGGGAAAGTAAGAAAATGAATAGTAGTTCGTCAGTAAAATTCCGGTTAGTAGAAAAATCCCTAGTATGACCACCAAAATCAGTTATATAAAGTCTGATCTGAGATTTTACTTAAAAATCTCGTAACCCGGAAGACTAGTAAATTTTCGTAAAAACTTCACATTGTCGTATATTGATACTATGAAGTTTTAGAGAAAACACACGTCATTCAAATTTATTTCTTGATTTCTATATTTAACTTTACATATCTGATATTATAACTGATAATATGAATATTTGTAAATTTTGGTTCAGATTCTTTTATTTTTCGAATTAGTGTAAAGTTTTATTCATTTTTCAGCATTTCTTTTGTTACGCAAGACTATTATAAGATTTTTAAGAAAGTAAAATGTGAGTAGATCGATTAAATATGTAATAATTGTGACAGATTAAAATGAAATCGGATTAAAATGAAAATTTTCTATTTTTTAAGCAAATTTAAATTTTTTTAGGGGACATTTTTGGGTTTTTTTAGCATTAGGGTTAGGGTTTAGGGTTAGAGTTATTAATAAACGAGTATATGTGGGTTTATAAGCTTTAAAGGTGAGCAAGAGAGGTCTCCAGTTTCATTTTAATCTGATTTCATTTTAATCTGCCACAATAATTACTGTATTATGCTATAATCCAACAAAAATCAATACATTATACATACTTCATAAAAAGCTTTTTATACTAATCTATAATTCCAATTCAGCGTCATTTTTGCTACAGTATTTGTTTTGTCATCTTCTGTAATATTATCATTGTCAATTGTAATTGAATTAGCTGTTAGTGCATTACAAGGTGATATACGAATTTTCTCATACTGTTGAATCTCCCAAACCCAATGTCAAATCTGATAAAAAATTAATCTACCAAGTCAGTTTCTAATATATAATCTAATAATTTACAATTTTTTCAAACCCGATGATCTTTCAATGCTGATTCAAAACTTTTCCATCATTCATATCAGTTTCAGGAGGTTCGATAGTACAGTATATGATTTTTCAGTGAATATTATGAAAATAAAATAAAGCTTATTAGACCTTCAGAAGAACGAAGCATAGCATACATTTCTAATTTTTAAAAAATAGAAACAGAAGCATATCCAATACTTGTTAAATACTTAAATATAGCATACAGCGAAGTTGATTAAACTTTGAATTTGATTAGATTATCTCGGTTGTATTTTTTGATCAACTAGCATATCGCCCGTGCCTCCGGCACGGGAAAAAGGTTGTTTGAAAGAAAGAATTAAATGAATACATATTATAATTTTATAATATATTATTTAAATTTTTCTATTGGTATACAGTCAACCTGAGTTATATCACCCCTTTTTTCCAGAGCATTTTTGGAGATATAACTAAGATGGGGATATAACTCAATACAGTTATACCTGAGTTATATCACCCCTTTTTTCCAGAGCATTTTTGGAGATACAGTATAACTAAGATGGGAGTATAACTCAATACAGAAAACTTATAAAAACATATAAATAAAAAGAAATTTATCTTGTTTAAATCTGGGGATATAACTCAAGTTGGGATATAACCCAGTGGGGATATAACCCAGGTATGACTGTACATAAAACTTATAAAAACATATACAGTCATATTATACCTGGGTTATATCCCCACTGGGTTATATCCCAACTTGAGTTATATCCCCAGATTTAAACAAGATAAATTTCTTTTTTTTATATGTTTTTATAAGTTTTATGTATTGAGTTATATCCCCATCTTAGTTAAATCTCCAAAAATGCTCTGGAAAAAAGAGGTGATATAATTCTGGTATGACTGTAAAAAAAAGAAATTTATCTTGTTTAAATCTGGGGATATAACTCAAGTTGGGATATAATCCAGTGGGAAGATAACCCAGGTATGACTGTATATCTGGCTTCATTTATTATGTTATGTAATTTGGAAATTGTATCGTAAAATTTTTATTTGAGTAGTTAGTATAGTTTTGGTAATATAAATAATAAAGTTAAATAGGTTGCCATAAGTGTTAGTACAATGTTTTGCAGGCAGTATATACAGACATACCTGGTTATATCCCCACTGGGTTATATCCCAACTTGAGTTATATCCCAGATTTAAACAAGATAAATTTCTTCTTTTTTTTTTATATGTTTTTTTAGTTTATGTATTGAGTTATATTCCCATATTAGTTATATCTCCAAAAATGCTCTGGAAAAAGGGGTGATATAACTTAGGTATGATTATATTTAATTTAAGGTTATATTAAAAGTGCTAAATTTATAGAGTTAATAAATATTTATATTGTTAAAAGAAGTTATTATTAATTGAAATTAATAAATTCATATATAAGAAATTTTTATCATTTGGAAGTTAGTATTTATTTTAATTTTTAATCGAAAGTTTAAAAATAATTTATATATTTAATGAGACATTAATAGTTCTTCAAAATCTGCTGATAGGTTAAACATTACAATGAATCTTAACGTGATGCCAAAACTTAATTACAATGAATCTTAACGTGATGCCAAAACTTAATTACACTGAAATTAATTTGAGTTTTTAGCATCCCCTAATCTTGAATTTTTCTTTTTTTTTATTAATACAGGATATCGATATGGTGATAAGTTCAAAAATACATTTATCATCATACAGTAAACATAAATTTATTGAAAATTTATACAATAAGCAAACAATACATATAATAAAATTGATAAAATAAATGATACAAATATAATATTCATTATCAGGGTTCGCAGTCGAACAATTTTTTTTAGCATTGCACGCAACTCAAGTCAAACATTTGCTATTCTTACCCAGAACCTTGCTTATACTTAGTATTTTTTCAGAATCTTGATTCACCGGAAAAGGTTCTTCTGTTTTTGGTTGATGATCTTTAACATCATCAACATTATTATCCACAGTATTTTCTGTGTTATCAAATTCTTCAGGTTTTTTGCGTTTTAACAGATTATTTTCTGTAAGATCATCAAATTTGCTAGTCACTTTTTGATGAATGTTCATAAGTTTAGACCGTGTTGTATTTGCTAAAGGTAATTCAGTACTGACATGCTCCTTGTTTTTAGAAGCAAAATGAGTGCTGACATAATTAATATCATTAACATAAATATGAAACGTTATTTCCATTTGCCTGATTATGAAGATAAGAGTTTCTTGTGGACGAATCATTGTCTTGAGATGATTGAATCATAAATTATCATTAGGAAAGCCCTATAACTACAGGACTGACTGACATAGTCAGATATAGGTGTCTCTATAACGGAATATTGAGTGTTTTAAATTTCAACTAGCATTTCTTGGGTAATTCCTATCAAAGAGATTACCAGGAGGCATTTATTCGAGTTCAGAACCTTATCAGCAACTTTATTTCATTTTATTTTTTTTGGTTGTTTTTTTTCCAATTGCGAAGCCATCTTTGTCGGGCCAATTGCGCCCTATACGTGTCAATGGCTGTGCTTGCATGTAAATTACCCACGCTGCTGAATTTCACATGTCTTGGTTGTGTTGTGCGAATGTGGCAGCTGGAGGTGTCGTGTGGTTGCTTCTCTTTTCGATCACGTGATTACCATCACTTCGCAATAATAATAAAAGTCTAACGTGATTGACAATCTCTAGAGGTGATAATACGTGCCAAAGCGATATCTTTTTTTTATTTTTTTTTCATAAATTATCGGACAACGGCACTCAAGAAATTCATCTACACAATATATACTACTGATATACTAATACTATACTGTTATCAGTTTTACGGGTTTACAAATATCGCTTAAAGACGGATTCGATCAATTATGCTATATGCTATATAATATATAGCATATAGCATAATTGATCGAATCCGTATTAGATATGCGAAAAATCCTGTACGCATGCGGTGCCTATTTACACTCTAACGCACAACATATAAAAAAAACCTGTCATCAACAGGATTCACGTGTTATTTTGAGGTTTTACTGCATATTAAACCCGAATTATGACGTATTAAGAATTTCCAAGAGTATTTATATTATTTAGGAGTACACAACGATCAGTGTCTTCACGGATACCACGCGTGAGCAACTGCTGAGTCATCACAATCAACTTATACGAAAAATCGTGTACGCTGCAATTTATTAGCGGAGCCTACTCACCATATTATTCGTGAACGATCATCCCAATGCACAACATATAAAAAACTTGATGCGATGATCATTGTCTAGAATCTTTACTGTTATGTTGAGATATACAAACGCGAATATACTTAGTCCATACGATATTCACACATATGTATGAATATTACGTAAGTGCATCGCAGAGCATAAACGCCACACCGTTACCAATATATTAATCGGCACCATCATCACGAAAAAAGATTATTTGGCACCGTTATCACCCTATTATAAGGATTTCTGCTCGCTCAATTGTGTGCATAAAGTGGCAAATAAAATATTTTTATATTTTATGACTTTCTTATATCTTTATCGCAAAAACAACATCATACAATTACACAATCAGATAATTGTTTTGTTAGCTGCGATTTGCCAAATTTGGTCAAAGATACATTCATGTTGAAACCACAATAAATAATTATTTACATCTTAAATTTATTATCTTTATGTTACAATATAAACAGATAACGTCAAATTAACATTTTTAAATCAAATTTTCTGTAAATAATCTCAACTCTGTTCGTAACTGATAGTGATGGTTATGCTAAGATCATAGGTTTCCCTTGACGACACTCATTTATTACCGGTAATCACCGTACGAATATATGTATACTCCTGTATGTAAAAGCTTAATCAGTAAATGGCATCGATTCGTCTTTAAACAAAATAAATAAATCACTACCTTAAATGTTATTTTTAGCATGTGCATTATGAATTACATGAAATACAGTAAGTAAATGATTAAAGTTAATCAATCATACACTAAATAACTTTTCTAATTAACTCCGTGACAATGTTCATGCGCATAAATTTTTATATGTGTTGTAACTGTCAATGGATATATATTTGTGTCTAGAATCCAACGATAGTTAGCAAAATAATATAAGTATTATGCGCAGGTTTTAAGGAGTGGTGTTATGCTTAATAAAGGAATCTCTATTAACTTTTACTAATTTTTTTTATTAGAATCTGGTTATTGATAAAAAGGATTTTATAATTTAAGGATAGCACGAGAGTTTTATGTGAATAGCGAATTCGAGTTTATCATAATGAGTAGAATTTATCGATAAATATATTTCTATCAATCTATTAGAAGTCATTGTTATCTAATTTAAGTGTTATTTGACTTATCCTCACGATGACTCAGGAGAGTATCATTTTTATAACTTTTCTTTTATTAATTGATTTGATACTTTCACCGATAGTTACTAACCCTTCTTTCTTGTTAGCCTTAGCGTTAGGTGTTGATTAGTGACCAATTCCGGTAGTTAGTAACCAACGGTCAATCCTATTTCCAAAACCCCCACAATCGAAGTGACTTACCAATCCCATAATACAACAAAATTTAAATTTGGAAATTTTAATAAATTTCCTTATTAAGGGGACCATGGACTCACGTGATTTTTCGAAATTTTAGTTAAAATTATTGAACTTATTTAGCATTAGTGTCATTGACAAACATATAGGTAAAATTGCTTTCCCGACATTTTTTAGTAGTGACCCAAGATAGTTTTGGACTGCCGTCTTTATGTTCTTGTGTTTTTTTTTGTTTTTATGACTACTTCGTGCAGGCAAAATTTCGTGGTTGATTTAAATATCACGTGGGTACACGACTTTTAGACCCCTTATTAAGCATAATAATGTGTGTAATATGTAATCATTATCAGTTATGCGAAGATTACGTACGTACGTACGTACATACAATCTTACGTACGCACATACGTGGGGATTCATTTATTTGTAACCCAAAAAAGGAAAATATAAAAAACGCAAAGTTAGGGTTATGAGGGTAACATTAAAGCTATAGCTATAGACTGGTTGATTATTATGCGTAGAATTCCTTTTCCGACATTTTTAATTAGTGCACCAAGGTTTTCTTCCGCACGCGTTCGGATTTACCGTAATGTCGGGCTGATCCGGAACGATCAAAATTCGAATTCTATTGGTAGTTGCCTTTTTAGGGGTTTGTATTACTGGCACAAATAAGTAATACATAACGTACGTACGTACGTACATACATAGGTACAGTAAACAAGGTGAGAGTAATACAGAGGTATTTTAGTAGTATTGTACGGCAGTACAGATTCGGACGGACCTGCAGTAATTATACTAAATTTTGATCATACGTACGTACGTATGTACGGTTAATGCAGATTTGCAAAATTCAATTGTCATATGTAATTTTTATGAGTTGGGATTAGTAGGAAAAGTAGCTTTGATAAATTTTTTCTTTTATAAACCGTACGTACTATCATGATTTCTACACGACTGTCCTAAATTGCGTTTCCGTACCGTACTACTTTACAATTACTTAGTACAGCAACATCTGACTACAACGTGCTTACGTATTTACTATGCTTATTAATATTACCGCTACACAAAAACGATCTAGACCTTATTAATGAGAGCTTGGCCGAGAGGTGAAAAAGATTTAGTCTGAGCAATTAAACTATGCTACAATATTTCCTACATATAATGTCGAATTTGTAACAAATTAGATTTTCAGCAATAAAGTACCATGCATAGTTTTAATGGTTAAATTCTAATCCAATTATACTCTATGTTAAAGGATATCTCCCTTTTTTATTCATAACTTTTGATCCATATAACGATTTATAGAATTTAATTATCCTTGTTATGATAATTACTCTTCAATTTCTTAATTATCCTTTTATTTTCTGAATTCCTATCATTAGTCGAATACTAAACATTTCTGAATTCCAGTGATTTTTGGGATCTACCTTCCCTTTCACAGTGTCGTACAATACGCACGTACGTAATTATTCATGTTTATTCATGTTATTACATAATATAATATTTATTTATTATTTAAAGAATTAAACTCAGTTCAAAAGGGCCACATAACCTAAGTGGTATATACGGATGTACTGTATATCCGTGGATTATTATCAGTTATGTTTATAGTTATACAGAATCTAATAATATATAGATCAACTCCAAGATGTCTAAAAAATGCTAAAATAAAAATTTAAGTAAAACAATTACTCTTTCTACAAGAATATATGTAAAAAAGGGTTTTATAAAATAATTAGCATATACGTATGTGTAAAATTTTCTGACACTAAAACAAGCTAACGATTATGTAATTGTTTTTAGGACTTTTTTTTCGACTTATAATTATAATTATTGTTCGATTGGATATTTTTTTATCGTTCATTTATAGTTTAGATGTCGTTCTCTTCAAATTATAGCAATGAATATATCGAGAATGAAAAGTTTGCCAACATAGTCTATAATTATAATTGGTCATCGACTCCACTTGGTCCTATAGAAACATGGGATCCTGCAATCAAAACTGCTACGGTAATTTCAAATTTATTATTATTACTATTATAAGGAAAAACTTTTAAAATGATTTGTAAAAATTTATTGTAATATTCAGAGTTTATGTCTTAAATCCATTTTCCCTATGTGCCTTTCTATCGGTCCACCACATTGGATTCAACTATACAATAAAGGTAACCTTATTTTTTTTTTTTTAATTCAATTGATTAGTTAACTTAACCTAAAATATTTAATTTTATTTGTTTATATAGCGTGGGAACCAATATTAAAGTCGAAACCATGCGGTTAATTATATAATTTAGTTTTATATGTTTATATGGTTATAATAAACTTTACTAAATAAAATTTTTATTAATATTAAAATAGTAATAGGAATGACTCTCAAAGAAGCTTGGCCTGAAGCATATGACATTATTATGCCACTTTATGATGGGTAAATTTTGCATTATAATTTTATAATTTTTAAAAAAAAAATTTCATTCGTAATATCTATCTTTTAACTTTTACAGTGTATGCACGACAAAGAAAGGTTTCTTTAGAAATGATGACTATTATGAATTACAACGCGACGGATATACGGAGGAGGCGTACTTTAGTTATACGTATAGTCCAGTTTTTAAATCTGATGGCACAGTTTGGGCATTAATTGTTATAGCACAAGAAACTACTCAAAAAGTTTTGAATTCACGAAGATTAAAAATACTTGGTGAATTTGGAAATCAAATGCCTGGTTAGTACTTGTAATCTATATATAATTATTATGCATAATTTTGTCTATTAATGCGGTTTACTGTAACTTATAAGAATTTTTTTTTTTTAAAGAAATTGTGTCCTTAGAAAGTGCATGCTGTATTACAACGAAAGTATTAAGTAACAACGTAGATATTCCATATGCATTAATTTATTTTATCGAACATAATAAGCTAAAGGCTGGTTCTAAATCTCTGATCGCACGTCTGACTGCTACAACATTTGATGAAGACGGTAATAAAGAACGTCAATTTCCAGATTTTTTACCAGACACTCCAGAAATAATTTATTTATCTGAAGATGTTAATAAAAATTATGACGATAAATATGTAAAATTAAATCGACATACTGCAAGTTATTCATTCTTAAAATGTGATGAATCTTGGCCAATAAATCTTGTATTAAAAGATGGAAAACATGTAAAAGTTCTTTTAAAAGATGGATCTCAGGCTGTACTCTTATTAACAAGTTCTTTTTGTGGTGATCAAGTTATATCGGCTATATTAATTTGTGGTGTTAATCGACTTTGTACACTTGACGACAAATATATGGAGTTTTTACAAGTATGCAAATTTTTATATGATAAATCTTTTTTAATTTCGTTAGATTTAAATATTTTATACTTTTTTTTGTTAGTTGGTCACAAATCAAATGAGTACATGTTTGTTACAAGGAAAGACAAGAGAAGAAGAAAAACAGCGATCTAAAATATTAGCAGATCTAAATTATCAAAAAGTCATGTTTTTTCAAGGCATCAGTCATGAATTAAAAAGTATTCGTTTATACAATATCGATACATAAAATAGCATTTTTTTTTTTAATGTCTAGTACAAAATAAGCTCAATTTCTTCTTATCATACCAGCACCTTTAACTTTAATGCTTTCACCACTTGAAGACGTAATTAATATATGTCCAGAGGATGCACCAATAACGTTGTATCTCCAAACTATAAGACGTAATGTTCATCGATTGCTTAAACTTATAAACACTTTATTGCAAGTAAGCTATATATATATATATATATAATAAATTTTATTAATTACTATTATATTAAAAGGATCCACCTTTTATGAAAGTTTTCAAGTATAGAAACCGGTCAATTAAAAGCTCATTATCGTGAAACCAACATAGTTGAATTTACTCAAGAATTAGTTTCAGATTTTAAAAATATGGCTAAAAAACTAGGATTGGATTACAACGTTGATGTTCCATCTCCAGACGAATTTAATCAAGCCATGGGTGATAAGATTTATTTGGATCATGACATGTACGAAACAATTGTATTTAATCTTTGTAAGCATCCTCTAATATGTATCGTCATTTGAAAGTTATTCATTAATAGTTAAAATTCACAGAGTTTATTGTGTTACTAAAATACTGTATTTTACATATTGAAGGTTCTAATGCATTAAAGCATACTTGGAAAGGATACATAAACATCCTATTATATCTTGACTATAAAGTCAATAAAAAGATGGTAGTTCTTGAAGTTTCAGATACAGGTTAATAATATTTTTATTTAAACTTATCGCTTAAACGATAGATAATAATTTACCATTGCTATCGTAACTATAGTATATAGTATGTCACTACTGTATTATTACCTCTATATTAATTATTTTTTCTTATTCAGGAGTTGGTATTCCAGAAATAGTCCTTCCAAATATATTTCAACGCTTTTATCGTGTAGAATCTCAAGGTTCACGTAGTCACGAAGGTACTGGCATAGGACTCGCTCTAGTTAAAGAACTTATGGCACGCCATGGCGGTGATATAACTGTAACTTCTGCAATAAATCAAGGAACAACATTTAAATGTTGGTTTCCAATAGGATGTGAACATTTACCAGCAAATCAAATACATCTTAATGATGAAAATCAAACAAATTATGATCGGGAATTATACACTAATCGACAGCTATATTTAGAAGAAAGTTCTCAATGGATAAAAAATAGTGTATCTGAATCTCATGATATAATAGATCAAATGCCAATCGATAATCAAAACATTAATATTGATATTACCAACAGTAACAATACTGATAGTGAAAAACATCAAATCTTACTTGTTGAAGATAACAATGATATGCGGTAATACATATAAATTTTCTCATTTGATTAAATTATACGTTAACAAATTGATTGTTTCTTATTATTCGCCATGTTATATACGTAGTGATTATCTGGCAGCTCTTTTAAAAGAATTTGATATACATCGTGCTTGTGACGGTCAAGATGCATTAAGGGTCTTAAAAAAGCTTGATAAATTACCTGATTTAATCCTAAGTGGCAAGTAATTATTTAATACAATTATAAGAAATTTGTTTGATATATATTATACATGTAATAATGATATAATTTGAAATTTTGATAGATATCATGATGCCAAATATGAATGGATACGAATTATTAGATGTGTTAAGATCTAATGAAAAAACTCAAACAATTCCTATCATATTATTATCCGCAAGAGCTTGTGAAGATTCTAAAGTTAGAGGTAATTTAAATTATTATTAAGTTATTATTAAGTTGTAGTATCTAATATAATTAAATTATAGTATCTAGTATTATTAAATTATAGTATCTGGCATGATTAAATTATTAATAAACTATTCTATTTTTTTTTTTTGTTTTTTTTTACATCTAATTTTAGGTCTGGGTAAAGGAGCAGATGATTATTTAATAAAACCATTTTCTTCTCAAGAATTAATTACTCGTATTCGTTCTAATATTGAACTTTCAATTATTCGTCAAAAAGTAATATTTCAACGATGCAAACAAGAAGAAATAAAACAATTATTACTTTCAATATCGGACAAAGTTACTTCTAAATTATGTCGAGATGAAACATTTTTATATATTGCTAAAGAACTTCATAATATATTACCATGTGAAAGAATATCCATTATTTCAAATAAGCAAATTGCATCTGGAAGTAATAAAATAGTTGCTTTATATGAAGACTTGGAAAAAAATAAAACAGCAATGAATAATAATTCATTCACAATAATTAATAATAATTATAAACATAAATCAGAAGAGTTCAATAATTTACAAGAATTTTTAAAGAATAATTCAGAAATAGATATTTTTTTTGATGCATATTGTGACGAAATTCAAAAGAATGTATCCATGTTATCAGTAGAAGTAAGATTAAATCATGATCTTTGGGGATGGATAAAAGCATATAGACCTTCAAATTCTATTTGGTTTGTTTCTGAAATAGAATTATTACAACAAATATCAAATCATATAAATTTATCAATTACATATGCAAATTTATTAGAAGAGAATTCTAATAAAGCAATTCATATGAAAGCTGCTAAAGCTGCAAATAATATTAAGAATCAAATATTAGCAAATACTTCTCATGGTATATTTTTTATCATCGTTTATACATTGTTAAAAATTTTTATTTTTTTTTTGATACAGTAATTAATTAAAATTTCATTTTATTATAGAATTACGTACACCATTAGGAGCGATAGTAGGCGTTCTTTCTTCCTTTGAAAGTGCCACATTTACTTCTGATCAAAAAGATATGGTCAATATCATGTCATTCACTTCTGATATAGTCTTATTAAGAATAAATGAAATTCTTAACGCAATAAAATTAGAAGCGCCAAGTATAATTTTAATAAATAAAACATTTAACTTGTTAGAATTATTTGAAAATACAATTGAGAAATTCGGAAAAAAAGCTGGAGATGAAAATATTGAACTAATTTTAAATTGTGATATAGATGAACTATCAAGATATGTTAAAAGCGATCCAGAAAGGTAATTAATTTATTTAAATGCATTTTATATTAATTTTACAAAAAGATAAATAACTTATTAATTTATTTCTTATTAAATAGGCTAGATCAAGTTTTATCTCATTTATTATCGAATTCGTAACTATTTATATTATACATATATTATTAATTGCAAATTAATCTATTACATGTATAGTAATTTATTCATAATTTTCTTTAGATTCTCATTTACCAAAAGAGGTGAAATAATGATAACAATTTCAATGCAGCCACAAGAATTTATTAATGAATCCGAAGAGGATCCAATTTACGGTCAATTGCTTAAAAAAAGAAATCTGTTGATTGAATTACATGCTACAGGTGTTGGGTGAGCTATTTACAATTACAATAGTACAGTAATACAGTAATGCAATAGTATATACTAATACTTTTAGTTAATTAACGTGTAATCTTATGATTATTATTTAATAATAATAGCATGGATTCTGAATATTTACAACATATTTGGGAAAAATTTTCGCAAGGTAACAAGTCAGGTCTCTCAATTTGTAAAAGTATAGTCGAAACCAATGGTGGAAAAATTGAAGTAGAAAGTCATTTAAAAAAAGGAAGTAAATTTTGGTTTACATGGAATGTTGAATTATTATCAATAACAAGTCCGTTATTAGAATCTAAATTTGATAATGTAAATTATATTATGGAACAAAAACGAATATTAATAATTCATCCAATTGAAAATGTGAGAAATACAATGTTGAAGTATCTTAAAAAAGTTGAAAAAGTTGACGCATTTGATACCTTTGATAAAAGTATTAGTGCAGCAAAAAATTATAAAGAATTGTATGGTAAATCAGCTTATGATATAGCATTCATCGGCCTTTATAAAAATAATGAAGCAGAGGTTATGAAAGCAGTATTAGAATTAAAAAGATTAGAAATAAATAACAATAATTTAGCAATAATCTTTATAACATTTCAAAGTAGTGAAGGAAATCAACAAGCAAAAAAATTTATTAGAAAAGTTGGCGGAATGGCTTCTATTATTTATACACCAATTACATGGAATAAGTTAATTAATCAATTTTTACATATTTAGTAAGTTTATCATAAAGTTTATTCACTAAATTCATTGTAAATTTTCATAATTAATTAATTATATATTTTTATTTTAGCCAATATAATGTCAAGTTTTAATATCTTACGATCAATTTAAGCAATAAAACCGCAAATTCAAATATATCTATAAGAAGATTTGAACAACAAATACTGTAACTTATATTTAAGAATAAATTTCACAAGGTTCTACACAATCTATTTTAAATGCTAGTATGTTTTATTTTATAGCTTTATAAAACGTTGCAAAATACACTTATAAACAAAAAAAAAATTTTTTATATGCATTTACTAAATTTATTCTCTTTAATTAAATAATTTTATCGAATAAATTCAATTACAAATTGCAGTAATAAAATTACAAATTTTAATAATACAAACCCACGATTTTTCAATAATTTGAATCGTGAACATCCTTCATTTTTTTATAACTTTAATCGGTAATATCATTATTGTTGAGTTAAAAAAAAATGCTTCATATTTTCTAATAATGTTTTTATAACCCACAATAATAATAATTCATTGATCCAATACGCATAAAAATATTTGAAAATTTTGATAATGAATCTTAAATGAATGTGAATATGTATTGTACAGTTTATAAAAAAAAAATATCCTTTAAATGTACGGTTTATAAAAATAAAAAAAAAATTTAAAAACCTTTAAAAAAAGAAGCTTGTCCTATAGCCTACCTTAATCCGCATTTTAATATGAAAAAAAAAGAATAATAGTACTGTAATACATTCTCTCACTCTCTAACCCTAAACATCAAACTATTTTATTGAATTTTGCCAAATTGTATGGCCCATATCCATATGATTATTAATTTCTTTATAAAATGGTTGTGATTACAGTTGGAGTTGACTCACGACAAACTTAGATTTATGATAAATTGGTTTTTATAAAGAAATTAACAATCATATTGGTCACACAATTTTGCAAAGCGCAATAAATATAAATATGAAAATATATAAACAAAAGTTGACAAATTTTTTTTTTACATAGATCCCGCCCCATATCATTCGAATTTTTCAATTTCAAATTACATAATTTACTGTCAACATTATTGTAGTATTTCTATACATTGATTGTTTGATCTTAATTTAAAATTAATTTTGTTATGTTGTATATTCAAAAATGTCAACATGGTGTTTTTACAAAGTGAATATGATAATTTTTTTCCTCCTTCTGGTCCAAGATAATTAGATTGAATATTTAAAGAAGCTAGTGTATTGTTCTTGCAAAGTGAATCTGCTAATGCTTTTCCTCCTTCTGGTCCAAGAAAATTAACACCAAGCTCCAAATTTTTTAGCGTAGTATTTTTGCATAGTGTATCTGCTAATGCTTTTCCTCCTTCTGATTTAAGATTATTATGATTAAGATTCAAATATTTCAACGTGGAATTCTTGCAAAGTGCATCTGCTAATTTTTTCCCTCCTTCTGATCCAAGATTATTATGTTCAAGATTTAAAGAAGCCAGCGTAATATTTTTGCAAAGAGCATCAGCTAATGCGTTCCCTCCCTCTAATCCAAGATTATTAGAAGCAAGACTCAAAGATGTCAACGTGACATTCTTACAAAGTGCCTCTGCTAATGCTTTTCCTCCTTCTAATCCAAGTTCATTATATTCAAGATCCAATAAAGTTAACGAAGCATTCTCACATAGTGCATTTGCTAATGCTTTTCCTCCTTCTGATCCGAGTTCATTATCACGAAGATCCAATTCTTTTAAAGTGGTGTTCTTACAAAGTGCATCTGCTAAAACTTTTCCTCCATCTAATCCAAGATTATTAGATTTAATATACAAAGAAGTCAATGTAGTGTTTTTGCAAAGAAACTTTGCTAATACCTTCCCCCCTTCAATGCCAATCTGATTGTTACAAAGATCTAAATAATTTAGGGCAGAATTCTTATAAAGCGCTTCTAATAGTGTTTTCAATCCTTCAGGTCGAAGTTGATAAAATTTAAGATTAAAAGAAGTCAAAATAGAATTTTTACAAAGGATCTTTACTAATTCATTCATTGCCTTTGATTTTAAATCACCATTGACATTATACGTATATAAATCCATAGAGGTAACAGTAGTGTTTTCATAAAGATTTTCAAATATTATTTTATTGCAAATAATTTCATTAAGACTTAAAGATTTAAGATTCTTACTAGTTCGTAGAAACATTGCAATTAAAGAACATTCTACAGCATTTTCAAGCTCACGTCCTGTTTCATATCTTCTATAAAGAAGCCAATTTCTAACTCCAGTATACAAATCATTACTAACAAATTTAATATAACTTGTATATTCAAATAGTGGTTTTGGATGACTTGGTAGGATGATTTTAAAAGGAATTAATAGAGCTTGTTCTTCTGTATTTAACGTTAAAAGGAATATTCTTATAAGTTTTATATCTTTAAAATGATTTTTTGGTTCGCTCCACAATATTGGTATAATAATTCTACACCATTGACGGTTTACAAGAGCACATGAAAATAAGCTTTTATAATTATCCCGGAGGTTATTAAATATTATATAGTAGCAATCATTCGGTAATGTTATCATTTTGAAAAATGTTCATACAGATGTTCGCACGCACGAATAGTACGTTCTTAAGTATGCAGAATTTTATATCTCTTTAACATATACGTATCACCAAAAGTTGTGACACATTGTCAAAAAAAACTTAAATTCGGAAAGGATTGCTTATTAAGTACGATACGCTTGATATGGAAAAGTTGGATAATTTTCTTGTACCACAATGTTACGGGTTTTAAGCCACATCGGCTGTGGAATTTGACGTGGCGTAGGATCGTTTTCCGGTCACGTTATCAATAATCATTGAGCCAAAAAAAATTAATTTATATTAGGGTTACCAGGAATGTGAGTAGGTGGTTTTACTGGAGAATAAATCGAAAGCAAAATTTTAAAGCAGAACGGCGTTAAGTTATTTCTCATGACTTATTACTAAAGGTGCAGACATATTATCGTAATAATTACGACCTAATTTAAAAATCGGTTTAGCAACTTTTTATATTAAGGTAATTAAGTTGCAACTTTATTACGTCAAAATGTCAGCACCTTTACTCATTACCTGTTTTTATTTAACGCAAAATTCTAATTTTAGAGATTGCAAATGCAGGCCAGCCGTCTATATGGAAATGTGAATAATAGAATTTATAAATTGTCAGGTTTCTGGAAGGAAGGATTGGGTTGCAAGTGTGACTTGCTTTTCGCAGCAGAAATGACTGTGTTTGGAGCTTCTTGTAATTCGATCCTTGTATCAATCCTGCCTTAGTGTAGTACTTACTTTATACGGAAAGTGATTTAAATCATACTCTGCATTTATGAATTTTGGCAAACGGAGCGATGATTTTCACATGCTATCTGAAAAAGCTCATGACCAGTCACTGACCTGAGCCATGTGAGTGAGAAGCTTACATCTCTGCTTAGCCATCTTTCAATCTGTTGTATGACATCAACTCGATGAATGAACACTGCTTTAACCGACTTATAGTTCGGATAACTCCAAGAAATTAAGTCCTCCATAGAAGATACCAAATAAATATGACGAATAGCAAAAATAGAATAATGCACTTTAAAAAAAAGGTAAATTAAAGCGACAGCTGTTAATACTTATTTTGTAAATGATCCCTTCGTAGACAGCTAACAGACAGGCAAGAATATTTTATGGACAATTTAAGTCACAAGTTCGTTTCATAGATGTTATTTCACAAACATCTCAATTCACAAAGTAATTTTGTATAGAGTTATAGTAATAAATAATTGACTTACATGTCCGTGCAGCGGCACATGTAAGCCAATCATTTACTTTGATAGAGAAAATTTAATGCATTAATTGTCGCATGACCAATATTTATACCAGTACGATCACATGAAATGTGGAGGGATGGTTCCATTCAACTTTTTGGTGAGCTATATTTTAGAAGGTATTATGTTATTTCTTTTTTTTCCGTTTATGGTATAGTTCAAGTGGTGAGAACATATATTCGCTATTAATTTAATTTACTTGCGGTTTAATAATCTATGTTTTAGTATTAGATGATAAGCTTTGTTTATTTTGTGGCTATCTAAGTCATTCCTAAATTTTGAAACGACGTACATTATTTCTCAATTGGTGAAAAATCAATTATATTACCAAGTGATAAAAATGATACGACCATTAATAACATTACTTGTATCATAAACGTTCATTTGCATAAATAAAAAATAAATAAATGCACAACAGTAAAAAATTCGCATTATTAAAAAATTTTACCAATTTTTACATTACCACTAGAACGTACTCACATCATTTTGTACATAGTAAATTACTTCTTTTGAGCCTGCCACTCTTCTTTTTCTTGCAAAGTTGATGTAAGTTTCCATTTGAATTAACATCCGAATAGACGTTTTCAATAATTTCCAGGGCTAATATGCTTTTAAAACACTCTATTCGTGAATGTTATTCATGAATGTATTCATTAATGTATTCATTAATGTATTATGAATGCCGTCATCAAGCTACTGTTTGCAAGATAAAACAATACCATATACAAATCTTTTTATGCATGCTAAAATTTTATTATTATTAAAAAAAAAGCATAAGCATAGTAAAAAAAAAAGCTTTCACTAAGTTTTTGTCTTGATTAGCATGCTTTGTCACCTGATACACAGAACAAATTATAAAAATTTTAGGCTATTTTCAAAAGAATTTTAAAAAATTATGAGATATCCAATATTTAAAATTTAGTTATATGATTCGCTTGGATTTTTAAGTGCAGTTAAACATTAATTATATTTATTTCGATCCATTAAAGAATGTTTATTTTTCCATTGACTTACAAATGTTTCTAATTTTTTATCAAAGATATTACGAGCCAGAAAGTTGTATCATTCCATATTAAGAATTTAATAATGAAAAAATAACAAAGATTTGTTTAAAAAGCTTAATTTTTTTTATATATGAATTTATATAATTAATATGCCATATGCTATAGCAATATATTTGTAACATAATAAAATTTAAATAATTATAAGTTCTAATCTTTTATTAAATTTTGTAGTAATAATAAAATTTAATATATAATTTAATTGAATTAAGAATTGACCTAAGTTATGAAATTTAAGGATGACGTAATCAATTCAAAATCGACCTAAATGGCGAAATAACAGAACAGTTGTATGATTTCTTGGCATTAAAGCATGGTTTTCTTGATGTCGCTTATGCTGATTTTTTTTTTAAAAAAATCCCATTTTAATAGTTGTAAAAATTTACGTTTGTTCATTTTTGGGAAAGGAGTGATTTTCAATTTCTAATATAATATTGAGCGACGTAAGGCATGACGCCATAAATTTAAAGCAAGGACGTTTTAAATGCTAGTCATTAGGCATTCCTATTACGACATTCTTTATCATCTGAAATTTTTAACGGTGATTATTGCGATACAGCATTTTTGATATTGCGACATTTTGAACTTTTCATATGATTGTTAAATCTGTAATTTCCTGACTAATGTCGTAACGTGACATTATTTTAAATGCCACGTGATTTTACTGGTCCTGCGCGGCATCACATGTCGCGCAGCTATCCTTATATGCAAAAAAAAGTCCTAGAATTACAAATTTCTGATGACGTTCATAATAATGATAATGTAAGGTACAATACAGTAATATGTATTTATCATTATCGTTATGGAAAATGAAACATATCATGACATTGTCATGCGTGCGCGAGATTGCAGTACAAATAATTTTGCATCGTTTTTAATAATTGGCTAAAATTTAAAAGCTACCTTACTTTAAATGGCAAGCCAATGATTATGAAGCAATACACTATACATATAGGCGCCAACTTTGAGTGCTTATATAATCAGCTGATCTTTGTATAATTGATTTTGATTGGTTAAAAATCTTTATGTTTTCTTTTTTTTTTGTATTAAACGCCAATTTTTGAACTCATATAAACTTTAATCCTTTATAACTTCTTCAAACCAAAAAATAAAAAATCCTCTGACAGAAATATAGTTTATCTAAAAATCTATCAATTTGTCAGAGGGTTTTATGATTTAAAGAAGTTAAATAGACATTGGATGTTACATGCTGTACCGCACTGTACCAAGGCTTTTGGCCACATCATAAAATTGAACAGAGCCATCTCCACAATTCATGTGGGTTAGTAAATTTAATAGAGACGTCAAGTCTCAGCATCAGCTGTGATAATTAAAATAAAAATATATTGATTTTCAAAAAAAAACAGTATACGGATTATAGTGTTATACTTAGCACTAATTAGGGTTCCTCAAATTCAAATCAAATCAAACATTGGATCAATTTGAATTTGATCAAATCAAATTGATCCTGATTTGAATTTGATTTGATTCAAATATTTGAATTTGAATTTGAATTTTTAATAGTAATTTTCAAATAAAATCAAATATTTGTCAAATCAAATCAAATTTGACCATATTTGAATTTGATCAAATCAAATATAGTCAAATTTGAATTTGAATTTGATCAAATATTTGATTCAAATATTTGAAGATCAAATCAAATTGCAGAACCCTAGCACTAATATTGTAATCATATCACATTCCTGGTTTTAACATAACAACATCATGCAGCGCTACCTTAGTTGAGTATATGTTGGAGTTAGAAAAGTCTATTATGTAACAAATTGTAAAGGAAACCTTTTTGTTAGGCCAAAAAGATGATTTCAAAGTGAGCATTTGTTTTAAATTTCTTTACATTACACCTGATCCTGATTTTTAATTGGCTAATTTACAGCAAAAATCACATGAACAAAAATCTATTCTACATGGTATTGTTATACAGTATTTTGACAAGAGAAGGTTGTATATAACAAAAATCTATTCTACATGGTATTGTTATACAGTATTTTGACAAGAGAAGGTTGTATATTTGACACCAGAACTTTTTTTAATGATATAGTTCAAAATTTAAAGGTACACAGGACTTAGTTTACTTTTTATATTACAAATTGTGTTACATAATTTAAATAATAATACATACAGTGTTATCAAAGTAATATAGGTGGTTTGAAAATAAGAGAAAGGAAATAAAAAGTATTTTAACCAGTGTTTAAAATTCAAATTTGGTTTTATGTTCTCAAAAAGAACATTATTAATTTCTTAATGTTCTTAGTAAAATTTTAATGTTCTTTATATAGAAAAATTAAATTTTTTTTATATTAAAAAAATTTATTGAATGTTCTCAAATAGAGAACATATTTTAATAATTTATGTTCCCAAAAATTGTGTAATGTTCTCTGAGAACACTGAGAACCTTGAATTTTAAACACTGATTTTAACTAATTGTGGATTGGAAATTGTTATTAAAATGATACTAGTGCTTAAGATAATAAGAAGCATTTAAATGGTTTTTGAGACTAATATTATTTCAAATAGATCATTAGTGCTATTTTTATGGAGTAAAAAAAATCAATTTACTTAACTTTTTTAATAGGGTTCTTAAAAAACTTTGCTTTTAAATTTTTACTAAATTAATATTTTTATCTTGATCAAATCTATTAAAAATTCATTTTTGCAAAACTAATTATTGAAAAAATTGGTTAATACTTTAATAATTAATTGATGTACTCTTCCTAATATAATTCTTTAACAACTATTGCTTTTTAATATTTAATTAAAGTAATATTCCTAATAAAGTTCTAAAAACTATACTATTATTAAATAAAAATATTGCCAAAAAATATAATAGTCTTATTATTACTACCCAATCTGCTTTAAAACCAATATATAATATAATTTTAAAAATAATTAGAAATAACTTGAACAAATGTTTCTAATGCATTTTAGATTTTAATTTTGGTTTTTTTTTTACATATTTAAATATTCAAATATAAAAAAAGGCTTCAAATATATAGTTTTGGTAGCATTTTATAAATCAAAATAAAAATTAAAAAATTTAATTAATATCATACTTATATTTAAAATTCAGGACAATATTGTCATATATCTTTAGATAATTTGGTAACTAATTTACTATTAATATTATAAAATTAGCATAATCTCTTATATAATATCTTATATAATATATCTAATTTAAAATCTAAATTTCGTGTTAATTTTTTATTATATCTACAAAAAATCTTTTAATATTAGTGTATATACAAATAAATTTTAAGTTTCTTGTATTTAATCTTTTATAACTTTAAATACCAAATTTGAAATTAATTAGTATTTGTTATATATATATAATTTTATATTATTTTTTAAAAATATTTGTATAATATGAGTTTTACTAAAGCACACCTATGGTGTTTTACACCATGTTGCACAAAACGATTAGAACAGCCAATCAAAATTTAAGATCAGGTGTAAAATAAAATTTCATTTCTTTGTTTATTTTTTTAAAAAACGTTCATATCTCAAAATTTTACTTATAAAATTACCTTTGGGGCTCTAATAAAAAAAATTCCTTGCCAAATTTTGTATATACTAATGCCCCTGATAAATCCCAGGCCTTACCCTAACCCTAAAGTAATTAAAATTTATTTTTTGTTTTATAAAAGTTTATTTTTTTGTTTTTTTACACAGATTTGAAAATCTAATTTACCTATGGTGGTAAAATACCATAGGTGCGTTTTATAATAATTGATATAATATATACAACAAGGAGGTTGTTAAATATCGCAGGTTGCTATATAGCAGTTAATATGATTGACCAATTAGATCACAGGATCTTGTGTAACAAAATGAACAAAAAATTAGGAAAATTACAAAAAAATCAAAAATTTTAAATACTTGAAATTTCATTAAGTAAACTAGTCTTGGGCTTCTAATTAAAAGTTTTTAGCACTTAATTTTGCATATATATATGCACTCTCTAACCTAATATTAATACTAGTTCGGACCTAGCCCTAACTAATAATCATTTTAATTTTTTTCAATATTAACCTGCGATATCACAACCTGCTAAATTTATTAAAATCTAACAACAAATCTTATTTTAATAAATATTTTTAATTATACTGTATTAATTTTACTAAATATTATTCTAAATATTTTAACTTCTTTATTTTGTATAACAAATAAAATTTAGTAAATTACTTTAGGTTTTTTACATTTTTATAATTTTACAAAAAAATTTTAAAGAAGATTAAGTAAATATATTGTAAAGCAAAGAAATGCTTCAAGTTTATTTAGTGACTTTGTCCATTTTAATAAAGAAATAATTTATTTAAGTTTCTTAGAAAATGTTTAGCCAATTATATAATGATCTACAAAATCTAAGTATTTAAATTTCTTATTATTCTCAAAACTTCTCATATTTATATTATAATAGTCAATAGATTTAAATTAAGGTAAAATCTAGTTGGTGCCCCTATGCACTTTGTGCCCCTATCACATGATTATATAGTATATAAATCACATGATCATGTAATATATATGATCTACATATCGATGTGTAATACACTTTACTTTACTTATCGTCATATACTCATACGATTTTTTATTTATACAATACACTTTTTTCACCAAAATTTCTTGCAAATATAGTCTTAAGATCCTTTTTCTTACTTGAACAAGGGTATTATTCTTTTAGAGCGGTATTATCTATATTCTTTTTGTATACAGTATACATACGCTTAAAAAACGCAGTCTCGTTCAAGGATTCGTGAATTGCAAACTACCTATTTTAAAGTAAGGTAGTGGTGTTTATTGTATTAAGTTTGACACAAAAAAGCAGCAGGTAATAATATATAACAACAGTAAACTTTGAACTTGTTCAAGAATTCAATATACTTACACACCAAAGATATAAGTGCCGGTCTCCTTAAGAATTCGTGAATTTTAGACTACCCTTTTTTTAAGAGTACGATAGTGGTATTTGATATATTGATTTCAACACAAGAAAGTAGCAAGTAAAAAGAATAACAAACGTTGATTTTGATTTTTGTTAAGAATTCATGGATTTTAACTTGTAGCTTGTTTTTTTTCTTGTAGTTGAACGAGTGGTACAGATCCAGTGCAGGAGGCATAAAGAACCTAAGCCTAATTTATTTTACAAGAATTTGTAGCTTTTTTTTTTGGTAGATGAATAGGCAGTTTTTAGTGTAAAATAGTTAGTATAGACAGCTCAATACTAAGTTTCGAAGAAGTAGGCAACGAAATCAAAATTAACGATAGTATGGATAGCACAATACTAAGTTTTGAAGAAATAGCTAACAAAATCGAAATTAATGAAGAACAAGAGAATAGTAAAGCTAGCCAACTCTATATAGGAAAGTCATTTTTGTCATGGGATGAGGTAACCCTATTTTTAAACGAGTACTAAAAACAGCAGGGCTTTGGCTATCGCAAAGGTCATTCTAAAAAAATAATGATCGTGATGTTATGAAGCAAACATTTCTCTGTCAACTTTTGTTATAAATAAAACAGCACCACTTGAGGAACAACATAATACACAATTATGCAGAGTAGGTTGTCCATGGTATGTTAACATTAATAAGAATGATAGTGGCTATTATACTGTTACTTCACTTGTTAATGAGCATGAAGGACACGTTTTATCCCCTGACACAGCACACTTGTTACCTCAATTTTGGAAGTTATCTGAGTTAATGCTTGATGGCATTAAGTTTTGGACATTAGAAGGGAACATAATGGCACAACAACAGTATCAATTGCTCTTAAGCAAATATAAACAGTACATTGGCAAAAAAGATTTGTATAATGCCATCAGTCAATTTCGTACCAAAAATTACTGGCACTCAATAATGCTAGTAATTTGGTGAATGATTTACTTATCAAAAAACTGATGATTCAGGCTGGGTTGTTGAATATCAAGTGGATCCAGTAACATGAGCACTTACACACTTTTTTGGATAGAACCACATCAACTTGAATTATATGCACATTATGGATCTGTTGTCACTTACAATAACACAGCAAAAACAAATGTTTACAACCTACCATTATCATTTTTTATAGTCGTAGAAAATAACTATAATTCAAAACCAGTCGCACAAGCATTTATTGAGGATGAGTCATTAGAATCATATTCATGGACTCTGCACATGTTTTCTCAAGCAGTTTCTCTCCTACCACCAATTATAATTATGGATGCTGATCCAGCTATGGATGCAGCACTTGAGCAAACATATCCATCAACACAACACCTATATTGTATATGGCACATTGGTCAGAATGTTTTAAAAAATTTGAAAAATAAGTTGTCAACAGAATATGAAAGTTTTGCTAAGGCTTTTTATCAATGTTGGAATAGACTTGAAGTTGATAATTTTGAGCGTCAATATTCTGAACTAGTTGAAAGTTATCCTATTGTACAAAAATATCTTAGGTATTTGTACAAAAGTAGGAAAGCATTGGCATAGTGTTATACGAGTTCCTATTTTACTGTAGGTATGCAATCGACAAGTCGAGTTGAAAGCATCAATAATGCCATTAAAACAAAGTTGAGTCAACGATCAGTAACATTGTTTGAAGTTAGTAAGTGTATTACAAAATTTTTACAGAAACGCCAGGCTAATAGTGAGTTCATATCATGGAAGGAGTCAATGCCACTTATATCAACGCCAAATATTTACAACACAATTTTTTCAGATGTTAATGCTAAACTTTGTACTTTTATAACTTTACCGATTGTTAGTAAAATACGAGAACAAATGAATCTTAGTCTTTTGTATTGTGCAAAGAAATCATCCAATGATTTTCCTCTCAAACAAGATAGCGAAGTGGACTGTGGGACATCGTGCTTAGATAAAGTCTTTGATTTACTTCAAGTAAGCACGAGCAAAATTTTCTGTGAATTTTATAGTCAAATTGTTTTTATTTGGGAAGTGCAACATGTAAAATATCCAGATATTCCACACTTCATCTTTCTTTTATCAAATAGTAGTTACCAATGCACTTGCAAATTGGCCATGACTTTGGGTTGGGTTTGTTGACACTTCTTTAATATTATGATTATGACTTCATCAGCAAAATTTCATATTAGCATGATCAATCGACATTAGTACAAGGACCAATTTTACAACAGTGATGTTGACAATAGGCAATTTATTCAGCTAGGAAATTCTAATAATAATTATTATCATTTTCCTACAAAATGGACACCCAACTTAAGTATTGATATACACAAATTTTCATGTAATGAAATAGAACAAGTACAATCTCGTTTAAAAGAAAAGCAATGCTATGCTAAGGTTTTTGGACTTGCCAAAGCACTAGTAAATAAAACTATTGATTTGGAGTTGGATAAAAAGTTAATTGCACTACTAGAGGAGTTTAAGAATAATGAAATTATGCCAAGTCTTTATTCACAACATCAAAATAATAAGATACAAAGGGAACTTACGCAGTAATTAGATTCTAATAGTTATGTAGAAATTAAAAATCTATCAACTAAGAAAAGGAAAGGGTGTCCACGAGGTGCACAATGTATTCTATCTAGTATTGAAGTTAATCAGTTGTAACTAAATCTAGAAGTAATAGGTGTAAGTATTGTGGTGAGCAAGGTCATAATATAAGAAGCTGTGAAAAGAAGCATAATGATTTCGAATTAGAAAGTGATAGTTCTGATTTAGAATCAGAAAATGATAATGAAAATTTAAATGAATCAGAATTAGAAAATGAAGAAAATCAAGTTCCAAAGCGAGCATGACATAATGATGGCTTATCCGTAGGATTGGGAACCAGAACTGTTAAATGTACATATTGTGGTGAACAAGAACACAATATAAGGCATTGTGAAAAAACAAAATGAAGCTTGAGATTTGCTAGTAATCAAGACAGGTTTATGGTAGATTAGTGGCTATCAAAGTAATTTTATGTTAGAAGGTTAACTGTACTGTCAATTTATACTTGAATACTTGCTTTTTTCTATTTTTAATTAACTTTATTAAGTAACATATTCCTAGTGCTGATGAGAATAATAATGGATGAATATAATGTTTTATAATCTGTTTTTATCACTCTTTATTATGATCGGTTAATGGGCTTATATTATTAGTTTAAAATTTCACTCTTAGAGTTGGTAAAATTTGAGTGTTTTTTTAATTTCATTTTACATTACACAGGTTTTAGGTAGCAAAATGTTTTAAGTTGGTACTGGCATTTGCAAATAGCATGCCAATTATATTGCAATTTGCAAATGTGATTATTGTAATTTTATTTTAAGATTTTGCTATGAATTTCTAGGGTATGTATTATATATAGTTATATATTATTGATTCAATTGTGCTTTAAATGGTATTAACTTGTATAATTGTCAGGTTAGATATCAACAAATTTTAAATTTTTTTATCATTGAATGGTGCTATGATTTGAAACATACGTGCTTATGTAAATTGGTTTTCTAGAGAATGGAATTTAAGTGGATTTGGAATTTTTTAGTTAAATTAGCGTTAGGGTTAGGGTGTATATATGATAAATTAACCCCAAAAATGGGTTTTATATATAAATTCTGAATCTACTTAAATTCTGTTTTCACCTACAATATATAAATAAAATTTGTGTAATATATAAAATTTGTATAATATATTATATATAATAAATATATGATCATGTGATAGGGGCACAATGTGCATGGGGCACCATCTAGTCCAGTTCTATTAATTAATAAATTATTTAAAACAAATTTAAAAAAAATCTATAAACAATTAAAACAAAGTAATAATTTTTATTTAATTTTTTACTTACATTTTTATACAACAAAAACTTTTGCTAATAGTTTTGTATCTACTATTATAAATATATATATTTTTCTAATTATATTTATTTTTATTGTAAAATAAGAAAATTTCTTATTTAAATTACTTTATATTTGCAAATATTAAAAAAGCAAATATTTTTTAAATTACAAAAAAATAAAACTAGATACTTATTGTATTTTTTTTATTTTTGAAATAGAATTATTATTTAATTTAATAATAAGAATAAAATGGATTTCTACAAAAATAAACATTAATTAGGTTGTTAACAGGTATTTTAAACCTTACAAAATCATTATATTTTCTATTTGCTTTTAGATTTATATATACAATTAGCAATTATAGGTGTTAAGAATAGTTATTGTTTTTCTGTCATTATTTATTACTAGACAAAAAATTACAAATTAGTGTTATACAACTTTATAATTCTATTTATATTTGAAAAAAAATATAAATATGTGCAGAATTTATATTTTATATAAATGATGATATATTGTGATCTAGCTATCAAAATTGAATAATTTTATACTAATTAGTTCATCTCGATAAGATAAATAGAATAGTACAAAAAACAACTAATTCTGACTGCTAGATTACAAAATATATTGATTGACTACAATACTTCAACTTTCCTATATAATAGCTAAATAAAAAATATAAAGTTATCACATAATCTTAAAATTTTGCTCAAAAATCTGATTTTGAACTCGATTCAAATACAATAAAGTTTAATAACTATGAATAAGGTGGATATGGGTATTATGGCACACTAACAATTATGACGCACATGAAATATCTTGTAATTCAGCAATTAGAATCAGATGATTTTACTACCATTCAATTTGCCTCGATGAAACGAATTGAATGGTAGTAAAATTATCTGATCTAATTACTGAATCACAAGAAATTGATGCCTAAATAAATAAATAAAATATTTAATTTTTAAGCTTTAATAAAAACCTAATCGTAGAATGTTAATAGTGGCTTTTTTATTAAGTAAATCAACCTTCATTATTAAGACAATTTTGATCATTATAATAAATTCTACTTATCTCTAAATTTTCATAAAAATTGAATAATTTTTTACTAATAGACATTTGTAAAAAAAACTTATTGCATCATAATAGATTCTTTGGGTACAAAAATGTATTTTATAAAAATCAGTTAATAAAAAATTATCTGATTTTTATGAAAATTTAGAGATAAGTAGAAGATATAACGATGAATAAAATTATCTTACTAATAAAGGTCGATTTACTTAATAAAAAATTTTCTAACAACACATCAAATTTATTTTTTTAAGTCTTTTAAAATTTAATCTTTTATTGCTTGTAACTTGTGAAATGGTGATTAGAATAAAAATTGATTTAGGTACTATTCAACTCATCTTATTGAGACAAATCAAATAGTACCAAAAATGTTCAATTCTAATTACTAGACCACGATATATCTTGTGTGCGTCATATTTGTAAATGTATAATAATTTGTTGATTTTTTAGCTTTTATTTTAATTTGCAATATCATGAGATCTAGTAATTAGAATCAAACGATTTTGGTACTATTAGATTTGTCTTGATGTAACGAATCGAATAATACCAAAAATGTTTGATTTTGATTCTTAAATCATGTGATACTGGCCATAAAAGTTAGCTGCACTATAATACTTATACTCACCTTATATTATTTCTAAAGCTACAAATGAAAGTGATACAGTCAGACCTTTCTAATTGCATAGCATTGGGACCATAGTAAAAATTTTCAAAAATATACATTTAGAGAGGTGAAAATCTATAAGTGTTATATTAAGTTGGGCTGAAAAAATGTTATGCATTTAGGGGATTTTACTTAGATATGCATTTAGAGAGGTTGTATTTAGGGAGGTCTGACTGTAATAATTTAATAAATACTGGCAAAATAAATTAAACAGCTAATAAATGTTCAGGTTGAATCTACAATAAATTAGGTTTCATTTGCACTCTATTTGTTTTACTTTATAGTATCTCTGATAAACTTATTTTGCTTCATATCACTTTTAATATAGTTATAATTGATTAATAATTAAATATAAGGTGCTATATTGATCAATATAGATTAAATAGATTATATCTATATTCAGAAATCCCAAATTTGAAAAAACACTGACTGACAACTTATTTCTTATTACTAAAAATACAAAAGTTTGACTACTAAATATATTAGTTTTAAAATTAGACTATAATTACTGAATATAATCTCTATATTAAAACACTATTATCTAAAAGAGTTGTCTAAAGCCATGTACCTACATGATATTTTGTATAAATAAACCAAATAGAGTTGCAAAATTTTGTTTACACAGATCAGTCTAAAGAAGTCAAAAAAACAAAAAAAATGCAAGAATATAAAAACAGTATTTTAAACCCATCTTGGGCCAATAATAAAAAATTTGGGAAGGTAATTTTATTTATATTGTTTCTAACCCTAACCCAACCCCAACCCCAATACTAAACAGTCTCTGATATAAATTTTAACTAACTAAAATTTCAAAAAATTACATGGGTACATGACTTTAGCCATCTCTCTAAAAAGACAATTGCATATCATAAAAATTTTACATATATAATATTTTTATTTAAATATTTAGTTATATAATACTATTTAGTCAAATATTTAGATATTTAGTCAAATTAGAATTCTAATATTTAGAGATACCAAAATGTTTAAATTTTTGATAAAATAGCATATTTCAGCTAACAACACTATTTATGATACTAATTAATTGATTTAACAATAAAATAATCAAAATACAATATTTATCCAAAAAAAAACCAAATAATAATAATTAAGCTAAAAACAAAATATAATATCGAAAAAGAATATCATTTTTACACAAAAACGAATAAGTACCCAGTTCTTTATTTTTTATCTTACATTCTCTACTTCATATACAAAATCTTAAATGCACATTCCAAATAACAAAATAAATAAATCATCATAGCAAAATAACAGATTCTAATAAATCAAATAAATTACAAAAAATATCAAGAATCTAAGTACAAATTCAAATCTATCATATACAATTAAAGATAAGATAACAAAGAAAATAAACAAACTTCTAGCAAATAGCCAAATGCATGACTTGTTCCTTCTAAAAATGAATAAACAAAAATCATACATCTACTAAAAAAGATTTTGTAAAAATCAGCATAGTGACACTGGTATTAACTTGTACATAAACTAAAATTAATGGAAAAAAGAAATGTCTGTAATACCTTCTAAATCTTGTTTACTACATCACTAAAATTTGCAAGCTAAATAGTATTAATGTGTAATAGTTAAAATATATATTGATTACTATCCACACTATCAATTTTATCGATTTAGATAGTGATCAATTTTTATAGATTTAGATAGTGATCAATTTTTATCGATTTAGATAGTAATTGATTTTTATCGATTTAGATGTTAATCAATTTTTATCGTTTGGTGCACATATGCAGTTGGTAGAGAAAATTTTTTTGCAGATACATGGAATAATCAACAACATACTATAATAATTACTCAATTTTTTTAATTTATTAATCATTTTTTTATAACATGATTTCATAATTATACAATTTTTTTAATTTTTATAGTACGATTAGTTACAAATAAAAAAAACAACCAAACTTAAACTATTATATAATGAATATATTCACTATACTGTTATATATTATGACTAGTGATGCCGCTAAATTTGATTTTTGAAAAAGGCCTGTTTCGTCTTCATTAAAGAAAATTAAGATTTTTTATAAAGAAGAGCAAATAAAATTTATATAGATATGTTCCTTATAATTTTGTCTATTCAAAAAAGTAAGAAATAATTTCGTCTTTTAAGTAAAATAGAACAAAAACAATTTCATCTTAAAATTTTAATTTTGGGTTTTAAAACCTGAAATAATTATGTATAATTACAACTGCTATTACCAAGCTGCCTAAATGCAATGTATTGATAACAAGATCCAAGAATGATGATACTGAAGGTTCAAACAACAACACACGAGACCCACCAACAAAAACCACAACAACGACACCAAAATGACATACAAAGCTAAATCTAAAAACAAAAAAATTACCATAAATGTCCAAAAATAAGCTACTATCTACCCTCTAATTTTTTTAAAAATTTTAAAAAATTTGTTAGCAGTTGCTATATATAAAACTTTTTTTTATTAAGTGAACTTCAAAAAGTTCAATTAAGTAAAGTTGTTCAGTGCATCAAAATACATTTACAGTAAAAATTTAGCGCCATTTGGACAACTTTTTATTAGTACATTTTTAATTTTTTCGAAAACTTTAATATTTCGACTTTAAGACACATACGGTAGTTCAAAAAATTAAAACAAACAAAGAAACAAACAAAGAAAGAGAAACTACTAATTTTACAACACTAAGACAAATGATGAATTATATATATGAAGAGTCAACAAAGGTACCAAAGCAATTACCAGGTTTTTTAGCAAAACAACTCCTAGAAAAGAATTAGCCCAAAGCCTTCATTAACTAGCGAAGCCTGAAATCACCAATGAAAACCTGAACTTCCACAAACAATGGCACAAAAATAGCAAAAATCTGAAATCACTAACAACACTAAAACGATGAAAGCTCATGTTCATTGAATTCTATAAACAATAGTACTAGAACAACAAAAGCCCAGAATCTTTATATTCTATAAACGATTGTACTGGAACGACAAACCCCAAAATCTCTATAATAATAGTACCAAAATGATGAAAGCTCATTGTCTCACATTCTATAAATAATGGTATACCACTAACTAAGCACACAAAAGTTGTTAGTTCAAGCTAAAAAAGGATAAAATAGAAAAAAAAGCAACTAACAGAACCACTTATTTCACAAGATCCAGTTCTAAATCTTCAAATTCAGTATTCTGCAAGAGCTGGTTCCAATCTCTATCTGGTTTTCTAGTGAAACAAATCTGTAAAAGAAAGAAAGTTTAAAATAAGGAAAATAAACAAGCAAACAATAAAAAATATTATGAGATCCCGGTTCCAGGAAGCAAAAAAAAAAAAACCTATTTATAAAATTCTGATACTAGCAACAAAAGAAAGTTATACGAGTTCAATACAGGCAGCAGACTGGCAGCAGCAACACCAGACTAGTAATGTAATGATAGCACTAGTAATGTAATGACTTCACCAGCATTGACTAAATCCTGTAACCAGAAAGAAAAAAAGTTAGTTAACTAAAGCAAAAAAAATAACATAGAAAAAAACTGATGATTGATATATGGTATGACATAGATCATAAATTAAGTCTTAACAATAAAGAATGTACTATAAATTCAAAAATTTGCTAAGTTTAAATTTTAAATAATTGGTAACCATTAATTGTTATATATTGACTTGAATCAATTCGATAATAATCAATTGCAAATGCATGACAATTTATATCTATTAATCGATAGTTATCAATTATTGATATCTATGATTTTACAACTTTACTATTAATATTTATTATTATATTTTAATCAATATAAATCGATTTTTTGTTATATGAGGTCTTTGCTAGGAAAACTATAGTTAGAGACTATTTAGATTTTGACAATAAAATTTGAAATTGCTAGCTATCTATTAATCCAATTTGAATAAAGTTTTTTTTATTTTATAAAGCTTAAATAGCTTTATAAAGTAAAAAAAAGTTTATTCAAATTGGATTAATAGATAGCTAGCAATTTCAAATTTTATTGTCAAATCTAAATAGTCTCTAACTGTAGTTTTTCTAGCAAAGACCTCATATATTGATGATTATTAGGTTAAAAAATTTTATGATGTATTATGGTAGGTATATAAAACTGAGGGTATTAAGTTGTCTTACTTTTGCTCTTTTTTGGTCAATTTCGCTAATGCTTCATATAAAGTGCGGTTATAGATTCAACTAATCCATTGGTTTGTGGGTGGTAAAGTATAGATATTAGATGTTCAATATCAAAGTTTTTTGTTAAAAACTTTATTACTTCATTATTGAAATGGAAACCTCGATCTGAAATCATATATGCAGAGCATCCATGTTTACAACCAATTTTATTAAAATTAAAATGGGCGGTTTCCTGGGCATCTGCAGTTGGTACTGCTTTGGCTTCCAACTATTTCATAATATAATTGATGGTGATGATTATATACTGATTCCCTTTTGTGGTTACAGGTAATGGTCCAACAAAACCAATTCCAATTTTGTAAAATAGGACATGAATTCTATATTTTTCACGCCGTTAACATTCATCACAGGTTTGTCATACATTTGGGACCAATAATATTATTTTGAATCTTTTTAAAATCTTTTCAGTACCTAGGTGTACTCCTAATGGAAGGTCATAGGTTAAGTAGAGGATAACTTCTACTTTGTATTCTTGTATTATGCGTACCAGTTTGTTTCGCATTTTCTTTCTATGATCTTTCTTGTATAATAAATGGTGATATATAATGATAAATTTACTCTTTGATTCTAATTGTTTCCTTTATTTGTTAATAAATTGTGTTGTGTATTGGGCTTTTCTAGAAAGGTTTTGATTTAATTTAGGGTTCCTACAAACCGGATCAAATCAAACTTTAGGTCAGATTTGGGTTTGATTTGATTTGAAATCAAACCCAAACCCAAACTATGATTAAAAAAAATATTTGAGTTTGATTTGAAGCAAACTTTTTAGTTAAATTTGAGTTTGGTTTGAATTTGAGTTTGAAGTTTGCAAACTAGTTTGAGTTTGAATAATATAAATATAATTTTATATTTTATTTGATAATCCGCCAGTCAACTAGAGAGTGATCATATGAAAATCACTATAGGCGAAATGTGGCGTGCTTCCATCTAAAACTTTTTTCTTACTAAGTTAACGATACATGCCCACTAATTGAAAATTGTAGAGCTCGTCGAGACGCATCTAACGGTGGTTAGATCATCCAAATCGGCCCAGTGGATGGCGAGATATCGTCAAAAAACGATTGGCCGACTATATAAAATCTCTATATTGTTTACATAGAGATTTTATATAGTCGGCCAATCGTTTTTCAACGATATCTCGCCATCCAGTGGGCCGATTTGGATGATCTAACCACCATTAGGTGCATCTCGACGAGCTCTACGACTTTCAATTAGTGGATAAGTATCGTTAACTTAGTAAGAAAAAAAGATTTAGATGGAAGACGCCACATTTCGCCTATAGTGATTTTCATATGTAATCTGCATCTGAGTTTTATATAGTCAGCCAATCGTTTTTTGATGATATCTCGCCATCCACTGGGCCAATTTGGATGATCTAACCACCGTTAGATGCGTCTCGACGAGCTCTACAACTTTCAATTAGTGGACAAGTATCGTTAACTTAGTAATTAAAAATGTTTTAGATGGAAGAACGTCACATTTCGCTTATAGTGATTTTCATATGTAATCTGATCACTAAGTTTTATATAGTCGGCCAATCATTTTTGAAGATATCTCGCCATCCACCAGGCCGATTTAGATGATCTAACCATCGTTAGATGCGTCTCGATGAGCTCTACAACTTTCAATTAGTGGACATGTATTGTTAACTTAGTAAGAAAAAATGTTTTATATGGAAGTACGTCACATTTCGTCTATAGTGATTTTCATATGTAATCTTTTATATAGTCGGCCAATCGTTTTTTGACGATATCACGCCATCCACCAGGCCGATTTAGATGATCTAACCACCGTTAGATGCGTCTCGACGAGCTCTACAACTTTCAATTAGTGGACATGTATCATTAACTTAGTAAGAAAAAAGTTTTAAATGTAAGCACGCCACATTTCGCCTATGATCACTCTCCAGTTGACAGACTGATTATCATTTAAAATATAAAAATATATATATGTCATTCAAACTCAAACTAGTTTGCAAACTTCAAATCAAACTCAAATCAAACTTAGTATAGTATTTGGGTTTGGTTTGAATTTGATTATTTTTTATTTGAATTTGGGTTTGATCTCAAACTTTATAAAATTTATAGTTTGAGTTTGGTTTGATTTGGGGTTTGATCAAACTCAAATCAAACCCGGATCAAACTTCGGAACCCTAATTTAATTATACTTGATTGTATCCATTTTATTTTTTTTTGTTAAATTTGATTTGATATTACTTTGATATAGGGGTACGGTAGCAGGGACCAGCTTGCAAGGTTTTTTGTCACTTGAGGGAGTTTGGTGCCTTTCACCATATCGAATTGCAAAAGTAAGTATCACTAAAGTTGTTAAACTCTTGTAGATTCTTCTTTGAGAGGTTTTTCAAGAGTAGTAGCTACCAAGTTTGATCTATTATATGGTCGTTTATTAACAAACTCTCATTCAGATGGCTTAGGTCATCCATTTTTATGTAGATTCCAAGAACTCCTTCATCACTAGACGTATCCCACTCTATGTCCAATAATTCTTATTGAACTGATACAAGGTCCTCTTTATTATCCGGTGTAGTCCAATAGCACTTGGCGACTTCTTCCATGGGGTATGCTTTAATGGTGATCCATAATTTCAGAACAGTCTTACATTTTATACAATCATCCTCAGGTAAGTATAATTTGTTACTATACCAGTATTGTGCATTGATCCTTTCCAGTCATATGGCCAATATTTTTTTTGTTTTCTCTTTTAAATGATTACTAATATGTTCTAATAGTACCAGGTACAATATTGACTATTATACTAGTATTATACTATATCAGATATACCATTAGGCAAAAATTTAATGTGCTCATATAGACATATACTATATAAAACAAATTCAAGTAATTCATAGTTCAACAATGTATAAATTATTTGATGTACTATGGCTCTATTGGGATGCTGATATTTTACTAAATGTTTTTCCAGTACATCTAATATATAAGCAGAATTATTCTTTTCTTTTTTAAATAACTGAGATAATGCACAAGCATTATTATGTTTATGGCCAGGTCGATATATTACTGTGAAGTTATAAGGTTCGAGTCATAAGATCAAACAGGCTCTCTTTTCCTTTAATTCAGACATACAAAGCCATTGTAGAGCAGAGTGATTAGTAATTAGAAAAAATTATTTAGTTCCTAAGTACTGATAAAAATGTTTAACAGCCCAAATAACTGCAAAACATTCTAATTTAGGTGCCAAATAATTCTTCTCATTTTTGTTTAAGCTTCGACTCACATAGGTGATAACATATTTCTTCTTGTTGTCGTCTAGTTGGGCAAGTACAGCACCTAATCCTAACATCAAAGCATTAGTGTGAACATAGAATGGTTGATCAAAATCAGGATATCATAGTACTAGAGTAGTGGTAAGGTATTGCTATAAAGCTTTAAATGCTTTGTTTTGTTCTTTAATCCACCTATAAGCTTTTATTTTGTAGTAACTGGTTTAAGGGCTTCGCAATCTTGAAAAAACCCTTAATGAATTTTTGATAATATGATACAAGTTCTAAAAAGGCTCGGACTTTTCTAACTATAGTAGGTACAGAAAAGTTTGATCTTTTCTTTATTCAGTATAATTCCGTTCTCATTTATCACGTGCTAAGAATTTAATTTTTTTACAGATAAATGAACACTTTTCTGAGTTTAACTTTAGGTTTGCCTCTTTGATCTTTCTAAAACTTGTTAGAGGTGTAAAAGGTAGTTCTGGAACATATGAGAGTAAATAATATATTATCCAAGTATAACATCAAGAATTTATTAATAAACAGTTCTAACATGTGATTCATTAGTCATTGGAATATCAACAGGACGTTACATAGACCAAATGGCATAATGTTGAATACGTACGTGCTGAATTTAGTTATAAATATAGTTTCTTCTTGTAACTGCAACTTGCCAGTATCCATTGACCAAATCGAGACTAGAGAACTATTTTGTCCTCTCAAAAACTGACAAAATTTTCATTAATATTGGACAAAGAATATATATCTTTCTCTGTAACTGTATTCAGTTTGCGATAATCAATGCAAATCTGCTTTTTTCTATTTTTCTTAGATACAAAAACTACTGGCAAAGTCCACGAGCTTTTCAGCTTGAATATTATACCATTTCTTTTATAACAAGAATTTCTTTTTTAAGAAATTCTTGTTCATCGCAGACTATTATATATGGTTGTTGACTAATCAGCCTCACTTCTCCTGTATCAATTTCATGACAAACAAATTGGTTTGTCCTAAACCTACCATTTGTCCACTTTCACTAATCTTCTAAGCAAAAACGTGACAGTTTTTTTGTAGCAAACTCATAGTTTGGGCATATTGTTCTTTACCTAAATTCTTTTCAATATTAAATAAAATTTCTTCTTTCTTATAGGAATAGCTAAACATGTAGTAGGAATACTTTCTGTCCTGGGGTTGTAAAATAAGTCTTCTTCTTCTGAGGGAATACTGTTCAATATGAAGACTTCATAAACTTCTTTCTAATTACCTTTCAGTTCATCTATCTATTCTTCTTCTTCAGTAAATTCTTCAAGTTTTTGGGTCAAATTTTTATGACTAACATGAGTAGCATTAATAGTAACTTGTTTATCTAAGTACTGTACTTTTAGTATATTTTTGTCAAAATCCAACCTAGCTCAGAATTTGTCAAACCAAACCAATTGGTACCCAACAATAGGGTTTCTTCTTGCAATTCTATTACTTGTAAGTTGATTGTAATAATAAAGTCCTGGAGTGTAATTTTGACACTGCTGACTATTTCGAGTGCTTTAATCTGTTTTCTGTTAGCTATAATTACCGTGGTTCAGGATATTTAATCTATTTTTTAATTCTAAATTTTCTATTAACCTTTTGGTTATTATACTCACTGTAGCACTAGAGTTCAGAATAGCTACAACTGGCATTTTTCGAATTTGAATATGGCATTGCATTGTGACAGTTTTACGGACAATATTAGCTTTTAAATAGTGGGCCTCTGTGTTGAGAATTTTCTTCCTCCTTAGAGCTTTGGCTAAATTTCATTTTTGGCTGGGGTACTGTAATAACTGTCCAAAAGTAGCTTAAGCCTTAGTGTTCAATAAATCTTCTGATATGTCATATAGCAAAAGTTTGTCAACTACCGATAGTAAGCTTTTCTTCAAAATTCTTCTTGGCTTGAGCTCCTCTATTTCTTCTGCCTTTATATGCTCACCTTTTTTTTGTTTTTGAGGTTTAATTGTTTTCTTCATGGTTTTTTCTCTATGAGCTTCAACTTGTTTTTGTCTTGCTTTCACTATTTTCTAATTGGTAGTATATAGTTGTTGATACATTAATACAATTTATCTTCACTGCCACTTTCCACTATAGCTAGGTTAATATTTTTATCTTGTTCTTTTTTTTTTATTAGTATTATTATTTAAGCATTTTGTATTGCACTCCTAATGTTTCTGATTTTTTTGATAGACAATTGCATGCATTGGTCCTGTTTACTGCATTTGTAGCATACAAAATTCTTAGCAGATTTTGTTCGAGGTCGATAGCTAAGACAAATTCTTGTTAGTTTGAGCCACTAATGCTATCACAATAGTAGCATAATTTAAACTTATTTGCTGCATTTGTTTAGTAAGTTGCTCTATCTTTTTCATAATTTTTAGGCGCAGTAGACTGATTAGGAATAGCTTCATTAGCAAAATCCATTCCTTGCTCATAGATTTGGGTAAATTTTAGCATGTCATTTATGGACTCAGGTTTATGTAATAATAAAAATAGCAAAATTTCTGGGCGTAGCCCTTTTTTAAAATAATATAAAATTTGAGCATCCTGTAAATTCATTCCTGGCTTGACAAGTTTAACTAGGCGATTGAATTTGCTATAATATGTGTCAACGGGCTTGCTAATTTGTTGCTTCAATTTATCCAATTCCCTCAACCACTGGTTCTACACCTAATAAAACAAACCTGTTTCTTAAATCCCTTAACCATCTCATCTCAATCATTTTAATTGTAATTGGTAATAGTAGTCTTTTCAAAGTAAGCTTTCTGCTATTCGTCTGCATTATCCTAGAAGAAGGCAGGAATGATCTTTAACATCTGCTTATGATTCCAATTAGTAGCAGCAGCTGCTCTTTCAAAAATTTTCAGCCATGCCGTGGATCCTGGGAGCTTTCTCCATTGAAAAGATTGACACAGTGGAGAATGGATTCTTTAGCATAGTCCTTAAGGTAATCAAGAATATCATCATTGGAAGCCATCTTTATTACAGCCTGCTGAGGTAAATTTTCATTAAAACTTGAGTTAGTTCTATACTAATATTATCTGCATCGATAGTTAATAGAGTATCTAGGTATATAAGATGTATGGGTTAATATTGTGTATATAGGGTGATACTTTGTACAAGTTCTATAAATTCCTCAAAATTTTCTGAAGGAGTGGAGAGTATTAAATGCTAAGTATTAATTTTACTACTGCGTTTCTACACAATATAGAGAGATAATTAATGTTTTTCGAATTCTTGAAAATTCTTTAATGTTTTTTTGAAATACAATTACAGAATAAGCAACTCTTTGCCAATTGCAAAACTGGCAGAATGTTTGTAGTACAATTTTGGGTAATAGATAACAAATTCTACACAAAACGTGTAGTACAATTGCTCCTGTTGTTCGCTGATGTTTTAACATGTGCTCTTTTATGAGGTTTATATGTGCATCAAAACACATGCACTATCTTATACAAATTTCCTTCATGGTTTGATTATGAATCTCACAGTCACCACCAAATTGTTACACTTGGAATTGACCTCTTTATATAATTTAAGGGACTGCATGTTTAATAGTATAAAAGCTATAAACTGGGCAATTTAGTATGTTAATAAGCATTATTAAACGATTTATTTAAAAGGATTTATAAGGCTTTATGAAAGAGGCAACAACACTAGTGTATATGAAGATACAAAAGGTTGTATTCTTCAATTTACTTAGCAATAGAATTGTATTCAATTCATGTTATGCTCTAATCTCACTAACGATTCTTTATAATATTTGATAAATTTAATGTGTATGAAGACACAACTCTTGTTATTAAATATAATAATAACTAATAATATCCTGTCTAAAGGTTGAGAATTCGAAACTATCTAAGGGATGAAGTCTATCATGTTCAAGGACAGAATGAAGAGTTTAAATATATTATTAGAGGGAGGAACTAAAACTAATTTATTTCGATTTTAATAACTTTGTTAATTAGGTTAATTATTGTAACAGATCATAATGAAATCCAGATTAAAATGAAATAACAGTATAAAATCCTGAAAACTAAATTTTTTGGGGTACATTTTTTAGGGTCAGGGGTTTAGAATTAGGGTTAGGTTTAAAAATTATAATAAACAAGTATTAATAGGTTTTAGAAGGCTAGCAGGTTAAGTATAGAATGTAGATTTCATTTTAAATTATGATCTGCGACAATTATTAAGATCAATTAGTGCATTTTACCTTTCATTAAAACTGATACTTTATGATGCTCTTTATACCAGTACAATCATATGAAATGTGGAGGAATGGTTCCGTTCAACTTTTTGGTGGCCTATATTTTTTCCTGTTTTAGAAGGCATTATGGTCATCCCTTTTTTTTCTGTTTATGGTATAGTTCAAGATCGTAAGAAGCTATATAATTTTAATTCACGCACGGTTTAATACTAGTACCATATGCTGATTTTCACAAAATCCATTTTTGGTAGGAGTAATGAATTTCATTTATTCGTTTTTAGAAGGAATTAAGATTTTTTGCATATAACCACACATGTAGTTGTGCTTTATGATGTAAAGCTGACATCACTGATTATTAATTATATATGATGCAAAAATGATGCTATTAATTAATGGTATAATAGTTAATGGTGTAGTAAGAACATATACCAGTACGATCACATGGAATGTGTGACATGAAATGTGGATGGATGGTTTTGATTCAATGTCCGCTATGCTGATTTTTTGCAAAATCCTTTTTCAGAAGAGTTAAGATTTTTGTATATGACCCGCATGTAGATCGCATTATATGATGCAAATCTGACGCAACTGATTATTTAATTGTATATAAAAAACCATTGTCAGACCATGAGAAAATTTAATGTCGTCATAATTTGTAATTGATCTATTACTATCAGTTATCAAATATTTATATTTATTTTTTTATTTTTTAAAAAAATCACCTTTCAATCATTACGTGCATTGAAATTTAACAAGTTGACTTCCGTTTATTATGCGCACATTTGTATCTTCGAAATTAACTGAGATATGGATAACATTAATAACATGTGTTAGTGAGTCACATATTGTGTCTCGCCAGAATAGTAAGGTTTATGACAGTAGCTCGTGATAAAAACTATAATAATTTCAACGCGAACTAATTCAATCCCACCCACATATGGGCTGCCATCAATAGAAATAAGGTACTTTAAAAAAAATCAATACCTTTACTTTCACAGCTCATATCACAATGAATAATGAAGCTATCTTGATGATTTAATATTTATAAAAAAGCTTTATCGTAGGCTTTCTTATGAATATTAAATCATCAAGATAGTTCAATATTTAATGAGATATGAGCTGTGAAAGTGAAGGTATTAATCTTTTTTTAAATGTCAATCGCTATTGACAGGACCCATATTATGATCGATAGAATAACGAGCAAGTTTGCATGAGAATTTTTACAGGAATTGTTGATAGAAGCTACAATAATTTTAATACAAACTAAGCCCTAAAACATATATCTCTCGGTAAGTTCGTAACAGAATTTTTTATAGAAATTCACAATAGAAATTACGATACCTTTAATACAAACTAATTACCTTTCACCATTACTGATATAAACCACAATGGTTTTTCCATAATAACATGTTGCAAGTCACTAAATAATGGCTAAGGTGATAAAATTTTTTAGAGTAACCCTTAGTACAAATTGACACAATTTTAACCACACACTGTAGTTACTGAATAGCAAGGGATTTTGAGTATGAAATTCTTAAAATGCTTTTGATTCTTAAAACTTTTAAGTATCTTTCTATACTTTTGATTTTATCACTAAAATTTCAACTAAAAAAAAAAAGTAACATCAACACAGCACGATTTTGGCCTTTGTTACGCAACTCAAATTTTGCCCATCACAACAGACATTACGGCAAAGGGTGGTACATATATCACGATATTGAAATAACGCATTTAGATGAACGTATATATATATTACACAGGTGTTGATTCGTGATATGTGTTGGCTCATTTCGTGGAGAGCAAAGAATCAGTAAATGAATTTTTTTTTAAAAAAAAGAGCAATTTCTCGTAATTTCACTAATGAAACTTCTGAGTCTTAACAAAAAAAATTCCTTACAAAATTGTACTTTATGTGCAGTTAGCTTGATCATTTTATATTGATTATGTAGATTTATTGTTTTAATAGTTAATCCACATCATTATCATGTGGAACGTGGACTCGTATTCATTAACTGTGCCAAGCATCAACTAGCAAACTGCTGCAAAACCTGAGTCATTTACGATCCAATTAGCACAAGCATACAGTCCCACATGGTCCACGGAATCTGTACCAATTTGGACATACCCATACAAATCCGGTTCTTGACCCATGTCACAAAAATCCGTGCGCCAATTTGCACCAATTTTCGTATAGAAAAGAATGTAATCAGCATGAAGTTTAATTTATTTTTTTTGATAGTGTATTTCGAAAAAATACATGTATAATTAACATAATCATTTAAATTCTATTCACTTTAACAATTATTGGGCTTTTCAACTACATTTGTATCAGTCAGGTGAATCAAATAGATTAAGACCAGTAAAAAATGTAATTGAAAGCAGGTGACAAGTTTTCTCTTACCTGGCACACGTGATTGTACTGGTCCTGCGCGGCATCGCATGTCGCGCAGCTACCCTTATAGTTAATTGCTGTGGATCTCAGCGTTGATGATCCTATAGGTCACGTGGGTCAGATGATTTACTGCGGTGTAATTTCAATGTGACACAGGAAAAAATATAGCACTCCAAAAGTCGAACAGGATCGCACACTTGTGATTCATATTTATTTGGATGCACACCGGCATATAATGCTGGATATTGAACTTTATTAGCATACATCAGTGCATTTGATGTATAATTGATTTAGCTATTTGTAGGGTCAGCCGGTGGTTTCCCACCCGCATACGCGGGCCGGCTGTCGACCCTGAGTTTGCAGTCAAGCTGTTGCTGCTTGAGATTGATGCATTAGATTGATGCATTAGATTAGCCGGTGGTTTCCCACCTGCGTAATGCAGGCCGGCTGTAGACATGGACGGTTGCAAAATGGCAGGATTCAGTGGGGCAGGGAGGGCCGGGTGCGAATTTGCATCCTTTCTGGGGCCGCCGTAGTCCTTCCTAATGTCTGTGCGTTTATATCTACAATAAATCCTTGCTATATTAATTTTCATGTGAAACATCTCAATTAGGAAATTGATTAATACTTATCTTCACCCTGCGCCTTCCTCAAACTGGATAGTGATTGAACCGGTTTTTTCCTGCCAGCATCTTTGTTTCCTGCGATTGTCGCCACGCCGGGACCTCCCTGCTTAGCTCCCTTTTCGATCTGTTGACTTTACCGTCAACTTGAATGAACAGAACCATCATTCCACATTTCATGTGATCGTACTGGTAAAGACATCAAATAACCAAATTTGGGTGAAATAAACATGATCGATACAAGAAAAAGTGCAGCTCTAACAATTGCACGGCATAAACAAACAGAACCCGCCCAACACTTTCATCATAATTAACAACTTCTGCTAGTCATGTTCGTAAACGGATATTCTTATAACTTACAATTTAAATTCTAACTTCGAAAGATAATCTATAAACACTGTGCAAGAATAATAAAAAATAATCGCTAACCCCAAAACTCCACTTAAAAGAGATTACTTTTACTATTCACATAGTCCTAGTCACATATTAACTATACGTAAACTCTAAATGCTGAAATAATCGACAAAAAAAAAAGGAAAATTGAGACATTACATTTAAATCTAAATCTAGATAACTTTGTACATACCTTTAAACATCCTAATCATGCAAAAACTTAAGCTAATACTCTTATCTACATAGTCCGAGTATTATAGTTAAAATATTAATAACAAAGTTATTTCCGTAAACTAAAGATCGAATCATCTTGATAAAAGGTCGAGGTAGAGATAGACTTCAATTTAATTTTTTTTTTAAAAAAAATGCTTAAAAGATAGTAAATAGTTCACTAATAATTTTATTCTCCTATTAAACCCTTGATGAATTCAAATTTATTAATAATAAACATCACATTTGTCCCACATTACGTATTCTCTAATTTTATGTGATAAATTCTTTCGTATATATTTATTACGTTTAATCTTTAAAAAATTTTTTCGCTTTCTAATATTATTAAAATGATAATACTTTAAGCCTATATAATTTGATAAGTTAGTTATCACGAGTAATCACGAATAGATCGATAATAATTAACCGATCAGACAAATTATCTATGATAGTCACCTTCACATTAACGCCCACTTACATTATGCAGCCCGGGAAACCACAATCCAATGCCATGCATTAAATACAGAAATACACAACTCCTTACATTGATACCCAGCATACATCTTGTACTATTTCTGAGACTATATCCTTTCGCCTCAATTATACATAAAGCTTATCTATGATCGCAGATCAATAAAGAATTATCCCGGTATATCAGACCGAATCATTCAAATTTAAAAAAAGTTGAACTTATTGGTAATGTTTAACATGCCCGATACCAAATCATACACGGCGGTGAAGCCGCCAAATGATCATGTGCTAGTAATTTACAAATTCGAAATTTAATTCGTAACACTAGCTTATGAAACCATTTATGATACCGCATAAATCATTGTGTTTAATTGGTCAATTTCTTTTCTTAGCTGCAAAGTAATCATGAAACCGTTCACACAATATTTATAATTCACTACGTACGTACTGTATATAGCTTAATTTTAATAAAAAAGATGCATTGCATTGATGGTATATGATAAGTGCATCCGAATTTTAGTACAATGCATTCAACTAATAAGGTACGAGGCTTCTACAGTCTGCTTTGCAATATAACCCATGACCCAAAAAATTCGGTGATGTGGTAAATTTACTCCGGTGATTTAGAAATTATTCTATATTGAGACACAATGGATGGGCTATCTGACTTTACTAGCATTCTTGCAGCACGTATTGTAATTGTATTGTCTTAGCTTATGCAAGTATGTCAATTTAGATACGTGCGATCGAGTTTTAGGAATAGAACACATAGATTAGTTCAATCGCATAGTACTTTTTGGTGTGTTTGCATGATGAATATAATACGACTACAATGTAAATATGCAATGATTATAGTAAGTCAGATGGAATAAACTCACAAATAAAATCATCTAAGTGTAATAATTTTTCTGCCCTTAGCGTTAATAAAATGCGTTTAAAATTTATTGCTTAAAATACAATAATTTTTAGCGGTAAAAAAATAAATAAAATGTGTTCTCAAATTGATGCTTGTTTTTCAAATATAGAAGCCCTAATTAGATCTCAACTCGAAGATAACACTCAAAATCATTTCGAAGTTGACCAAAAATTTACAGAGGCAACAAAATTAATTAGTGAAATCGAAGATGATAATCAACATAGATTATATAACTATAAATATCATACAACTTATTGTAGCTATTTAAGAGCGATTGGTGATACGAAAAATGCTAATAAGCAAGAAAGATTAGCGAGAAGATTTGAAACATATACAAACACTCGTACTGAGGGAACACAAATCGCATTGAATGCGAATGTAGCATCAAACAATATCAATCAAGATGACACTCGTACTGAAGGAACACAAAGCGTATTTGCGAACGGTGTAGCATCAAATGATATCAATCTTAAAGAAATTTTAGAGGAATTAAATAAGATCCGCCCAATTTTAAAAGATGAAGTAGTTAAAGTTAATGTAGTGGATAAACTTATTAGTGAGATACAACGGATTTTTGAAAAACTTAGTGAGATAACTAAGACATTTGAAGGTTATCTAGAGGCAATAAATTGCGAAATGTCTATGAATAAGTTAGCAGATAGCTTAATTAATGAAAAGTTAATTATTCTAAAAGCTAGTGAAGAACATGAAAATTCATCAAAAATCAAAAATGTTAGCACAGAGTTGATAACCCATTTGAAATGCTTAAAATTATTTGCAAATAAAGTAGCATATTCAAAAAGAATAGAATTTATTTCATTCATATCGGATTCTCCAAAAAAGATGGAAATTTTATTTAAAAATGTTATAAATACAGAAGAAGAGATTAATAAACGTGTTAGAATTCTTAGTAAATGTTTTCATCCAGATAGAACAAAAAATAAAAATTGTCCATCCGTACTTCAAGAAGTATATAAAAGTCAAGGCGATGAGCTATTTATACTTATTTTAGAGTTCAAAGAACTTTTATTGAATAAATTGAAAAAAAAGGCTTCAGAACTAGAGGATTATGAAAAAAACGGAAATGAATTTTGGAAAATCACTATTGACTATCATAACGCATCAAAAGGACAATGGAACAAACTAAGAGTATTAAAAAAAGCTGACATTGAAGAGCTCTCTTCCGAATTATTAAAGCAAAATAGTATGCATGTGGGAGAACAGGCTTACGATCAATATCGAGCAGCGTGCAAAATTGCAGATAAAAATAAAATGCTAAAAAGACAGGTAAAACTGAGAAAAAATATGGCTTTGTGTTTATATTTCACAAAAAAATTTTTAGAAGCTCCATTATATGCTTTAGCGGCAATGCTTTTACAAATTAGGGATCCAACTATTACGCAACAAGAATTAAATGAAACAAAAAAAATATTTGATAAAGTTAATGGTGGGAGTAAAGAAAAAGAAAAAAATGATGAAGGCATGTCTACCGATTTAAACACTGATATTAAATTAGAGAAGGATTTTAATGATGCAATGGCTTATTCAAATATAACGGAACAAGAATTAAATGAAACAAAAAAAATATTTGATAAAGTTAATGGTGGAAGTAAAGAAAAAGAAAAAAAAGAAGAAGGCATGTCTACAGATTTAAATACTGATATTAAATTAGAGAAGGATTTTGATAAGGCAATGGCTTATTCAAATATAATGCAACAAGAATTAAATGAAACAAAAAAAATATTTGATAAAGTTAATGGTGGAAGTAAAGAAAAAGAAAATAATGAAGAAGGCATGTCTACTTATTTAAACACTGTTATTAAATTAGAGAAGGATTTTAATAATGCAATGACTTCATTATGTTCAAATAATCAAGGGATTTCTCTCTTTGATAGGGAGAATATTCGGAATTCAATCAAAAATTTAATCAATCCGACCAATAACTCATTCATTAAAGCGGAACGTAGTTTAGTTCGTTATCAAATATCAGATAAACAAATTGTGCGTACAAAACGGCATGCAAATTCATATAGGATTAAAGCAGGTGCATTTATGGCAGTTGGAGGAATTGTAGGAGGAGCAGCACTAGTAGACAATTTTGGTTTAATACTCTTGCCTGTAATCATTTTGACTGGGCCGGTTGAGTTAGCAACAGGAGCGGCTTGTCTTCTTGCAGGGCTCGGTTTTGGCTATTATCTGATTAATAAAGGCAAAGAATTGTTTAAGGAACCAAAAATTCGAGAAAAGCTCAATGAAATTATAAATAAGGCGTTATGTGCATATTATGTTGATAAATATCAAGAGTTTATCAATGCACTTTCTGAGAAATATGATGAGAATCGCAAACCATTATTAGATTGTCACAATAATATTGGCATTATAGGTATAGATGAAATGGTGAATACGCTTCAAACTCATGGTTTCAGGTCGGATGGTATTGCATATCTACTTGTTGTGCTTGGGGAAGTTTTAGGTAGTGGAAAAATAAAAATCAATGGTATCACACGTACAGTTTTGAAAGTCAATGCAAAACAAAGTTTTCAACTGGCACTGAGTGACAAACTTGTGAAGGAAGCAAGAAAACTAGATAAATGCACCAGCGATTTGCGAAAAACCTGTCATGGGAACTATGAGAGATACTTTAAAAGTACTTACGGTAAACTTAAAGATTATATATTTTCGAAAGAACATACAAGATTGGCTCTAGAATACCTAGATGACTCTCAAGAAATGCCTTTTTTCTCAAGGCTGGAAGAAATGCGTAATATTGCAAGAATTAATATTGCGATTCTTAATATAATAGAATATGATGAGGAGGCATATGAAATGGCAAAAAAAACTATAGAAGATGTTCGACAATCTGTAGAAGAAAATTATCAATTTGTAAGCAAAGTTGAAATACGTTTAGAAGTCTTGGAGGATTTCTTGTGGATAATTGGTAAAAATGATCTATTTGATAATACATCTTCTACGACAAAGTCAACTTCAGAATTGGATAATAAATATATTAATAACTTGAAAAATGAATATTATAAAGCGGTTTATTTTGAACGTTTAGCTGAAAATGAAGCTAAAACTAACAAGTTAAACAGTTTACGTCATTGGCAATCTGCCCAGAAAAACTATAATATTGCGCATGAAATCGACCCTGACAACCCAATTTATTCCCTTGGATATGCAAGATGCCTTCTAAAATTATCTAAATATACTCAAGTTATCGAGCTTTCAGATACATATTCAGGGTTAAATTCTATATCAGAATACTGGTATTTACGTAGTGTAGCTTATTTTAAGCAAAAAAAGTATAAAGATGCTATGACATGCAATACTGAGGCGCTAAACTTAGTTCCTGGCAATATTCCTGCTGGTAAATGTAGAGAACTTATCATAAAATTTAATGTAGATAATACAATTGAACACCACATTGATCGCTATAAAAAAGAGTTAACATATGAAATAGATTATCTGAAAAATTCTCATAGCGATGAGAGTCCTTCCTACAAAATTCTTTCAATTGATGGTGGAGGAATACGCGGGGTATTACCCACTTTATGGCTCAGTGAGATAGAATATCGAACCCATAGACCCATTTCACACCTATTTAATATGATTGCTGGAACGTCGACTGGGGGAATCATTGCTGCCGGATTATCAGCACCACAGTTCAAACCTATTAATGAGACAACTGACGAATATGAATATTCAAATTTAGTCCCAATATTTTCAGCTTCAGAATTATTGAACATTTATAAGAACGAGTCAAACAAATTATTCTCTAAATCAACAACATGGTTCAATATATTTTCCAATGTACGCGATGAAAGTCGTTCTACTATGTTTAAAAAATATTTTGGTAAAACAAGATTAAGTCATTCTCTTACTGAATTAGTTATTCCTGCAGCAAATGAAAATGACTCGCATTTATTTACTCGTTATGACGCTTGTAAAAATAGCAAAAATAACGAGGTAAATAACACTTTCGTTGACATATTAATGGCAACAACTGCTGCACCTACGTTTTTTCCGCCTCATAAAATCGGTAATAAGACTTTTATAGATGGAGGAGTGTATCTTAATAATCCAGCATCAACTGCTTATGATAAAGCTATTAGTTATAATGTGCCAAAGGAAAAGATTTCTGTACTTTCTCTAGGTACAGGATATTATTTACCGGATCCTTCAAATCCTGATCAATATAGTAATCTACTTTTTTGGACACAAAATAAATCTAAATTGATGATATCTACACAAGAATATAAACCAGATCATAAAATGTACAAAGAGTTAAAAAATCGCTATCAACGATGGCAGGTCTTTTTTGAGAAACCTATAAGATTCGATGACTATGAAAGTATTCCTAATCTTTTAGAATTAGGCTATCAATATATAGAAGAGCTTGATAGTTCTGATGAAAATCCTATCAATACATTGGTGGAGTCTTTGATCTAAACAACGTTAGCCGGTTAATAACCGGTTAAAGAGTTTCTTAGTCTTTTATTTAGACAGTTTATAATATAAAATCTGCATATTGCCTCGAAACCTTTTCATGTGTCTTCTTTTATTTATTGAGAACTTTTTCTAAATAAAATTATTGATCAATGTAAAATTTTCTTTCAAGATCTATTTGATTTTCATCTTTACTAAAGTATATTTGATTTTAACATTTTCTTGATTTAGTATATCATGACTTGTAAGTTCTTTATTAAGAACGAAACCTATCTGATACCTTGGTTATTAGTAACTTTTGAAATTCTTATGGTAAAACGCATTCACAAAATACCAAGCTCCTGAATTAATGTGTTTCACATGTAAATCAGTAAAATATTTCAGATAACTTTTTTTTTTGGATCTTCTATTAACAGGTTTTTGGCCGTTTACCCTATATAAAAATCCATCCGGATATGCAAGTGTTTCTACGAAAAAGCACTGTGATATGTGAAACGGCCAAAGAAACGGGTTTGCACCAGTGTTCGAAATTAGTGTTCTCAGAGTTCTCATGAGAACACTATTTTAAATTTGTGCACAGTAAAAATTTTTTACTGTTCTCTATTAAAATTTTTTTGAGAACAGTAAAATAAAAATAGTGTTCTCATAAGTAGTAATTAATAATTACATGATATTGTTATACCAAGTTAGAGATAAATAAATACAACTAATTGTAGCCATTTATTATCAAAATTATTTAGTTGAACTTATATAATTATTATAGCATAGATGAAAAAATATGCTTTAATGTATATTCATATAGATGTGTTAAAATGAAGTTAAATTTTTAAATTTAACCTATTCCATTTATACTTTTATAGGTAATGTTATAAAATTAGTTATAGAGCTAAAAATGTACATAAGGTGATTATACTTAATTCTGTGTATTTTTTTTTGTCACATATAAAAGTTCATCAAAAGATTGTATTTATTTGTAAAATTTAATATATTAATTGATAATCCGTGAGTCACCTAAAGAACCTTAATTTCGTGAAACTTTACAAATTAAGCACGAGACGTTTCTATCGAATTAATCTTTGAGTAAAGTTTGCATACTCTAATCCCCGTAAAATGCTTACCATTTCATCCTAATAGCCCATTTTAGCAACTCATTTTCCCAAAACAAGCCTATTTTATAGCAATTTTACTCAAGGTTTGATTTAGGTGATTTGACGCCCTTCTGTTTTATACAACAAACCTTTACTGCTAGATCTACCGAACAAAAAGAACAAGCCACGGCTATTATTATGAACCTGCTATATTATACGAAGTACATGCTATTTCAGAAAAACCCATGGGCATTATTTTATCTGCCGTGCCGATCATTTTAAAGTAATGCGAGCTACTTTTTACCTACAAGATAATCATTATGGGTCATTGTTTTCTACTGGCGATACCATTGGGTGTTGTTTGAATTTTAAAAATAACACTGTATTCTATACTAAACACGGTATAAGCCTTGGTAGGTAAAGCTTAATAGTGTTTCCGTTTTATATTATGCATATCGTAGTACATACTTTAATGTTTTACAAAATAAATTTCAAGGTATTGCATGCCGAAATTTAAAAGGCACCTTATTTCCCTGCGTTGGATTGAGGTCACAAGGTGGATCTATAGAAGTAAATTTCGGCAGTAGAAAATTTAAATTTGAAGGTAATTCTGAATAGTTATAACTGTATTTTTGTTTGATTTGTAATTTAAAATGTCAAGCGTCCACTTCTTTACTTCCACATTCAGAACAACCAGCATAGCTTTTAAGCAATTGCAACTGCCGCAATCTTTTTTCCTGCTCTATTTGATGACGAGCCAAGGTTTTTTTATAAGAGGAATTTCCTGCGGTTCTCTCCAACTGGTTCTGATAAAAACAGGGGCAACTTTTGGGGATGAATTATTGAAAACAAAATGGATCAAAGCACTTCATATTTGCATTAATACGACAAAGGTATATACACTTGAAGATTTAGAAAATTTGTTGAAAATCAAACAAGATACTGCTGCTCTTGAAAATTTAAGATGCAATTATTGATTTAACAAAATTGATTGATATTGAACGATTGCACTAAGATACCGAGCAGAAGCCTATTACAGTATCTAATGGAAAAATATAAAAAATCATTCAATGATGTGAACAAATTATTTAAATACGAATGGGCATCAAAACTTTCGGAATATAAAGCTATTGCACTTTATGCGTATTTGCATTCTATAATTAATTATATACTCATTGAATTAATAGGGAGTAAGCAATTATATTTTTTTAATTTTACTTATGCGGCATAAATTAAATGAATAGACTTCGCTCAATTAATTTTCGGTATGTGCATAACGTTTATTAAAATTGATGTTTTTTGTAAATTACCCTCTAATCAATTATATATCTGTTAAATAATCAGTAAATTTTAATCATACTTTTTTTTTTATTTAAGCATTTATCCTAATCAGTTACAACCGTTAAATTACTAGCTTATAACTACACATTATAAATGTTCCTGGCGAACATTCTCCGGATAAGTGTGATGAAAATGGTGGCGAGGCAATTTTAAGGGTTCTGGACCAAAGTCAGAAGATATCGAGGCTAATTTATGCGATAAAACTAGCAGCAAAAACAGAAAAAGTGGGGGTAACATATCAAATTCGCCAGCAGATCCTCTGACTACATTGCCAATGGAGTCATCGAAGACATAGTCCATGTGTTGATGAAACATATGAATTAGGATATTTTTATCTTCACGGAATTAGCATTGGAAAGGACAAATATAAAGCATTCGCTCAGTTCGAAAAATCTGCTAATATGAGGTATGCTAAAGGAATCAATTGTTGTTACGAATATGGAATAGGAGTTGAAACAAGTCATTCACATATTATCAAAAATCAGCAGACATGTATAATCCTAACAGAATGTATCAAATTAGTTATTGTTATAATTTAGGCAAACCAGGAAAAATGAAACTTTTCTACGATATGTTACCCGAAATAATGCGCGCAGGTGATGTGATTTCGCGCTTATATCAGATATAATATTGATATTTGAAATTTTGAGTCTGATTGTTTTTTATGGAGATTTGCATAGTTTTTAACAATGACTTAATTTCAAACTCTAGGGAAATAGCCTCCGGCTGTCAATTGGTAAAATCAGAGAATAACGTATTTCAAAGTTAATGGGTTTTAGAAATATGTAGAAACTTAAAAAATAGAATTCGTGGTTATAAATAATTAATAAGAAACAAATAGAAGTATTTGGGAATTCTCTTTCATGAACACAATTTATATAATGATTGTTATGTATAGTTTGAATCATAAATAAAATGCATTCGGAACTTAATTTGAAAATAAAATATTTGTAAATAGTTTATTTTAAAAAATAAATCTATCTATTTTGCGAATAGATTCTTTAAAACCTTCTAATAGAATACAATTGTATATACAGATAGAAGTATTTTTTTTTCTGTTGTTGTCACGATAGGCGCCAAAAATTAACAGAAATCGGAACCTGATATTTCTGATATTTTTTTGACCTACTTTTTTTCGATCTGTGCCAATCAGAATTAAAGTCAGTAAGTCAAGTTCAAACTGAGAATATAAATGCTTGCTTACTACTACATCACGCCTTCCAAATTATCTCATTCGCAATATTCATTTGTTTTATAAGAACATTAATCAATCGGTGGAATTAATAAAGCCCACAAACCAAGAACTAAATGCATTTTTTTTGAGATATTTTTGCGGTTCTTGAAGAATAATTTCAGCCGGGGTGAAGAATAAGAGATTTTAAACCGATTGCTTCTTAATATTATATAATGCCCTTCAAATAAATTCGTTTGTGCTAATCATATTCATATAATTTGATTGTGATGCATCACAATACACATACTTAATTTAAGTTTAAATAAAACTTACCTTTGATACCAGTATTTTTGCTTTATGTAAATCCCTTGTTATTCTAATTCCATTTCAATAAAATTCTGCAACTCATGATATTCCACTAGCAAGACCCATCTTTGCAGGTTTTTGAGAATAAATGAATGCCTTATGTTTATTCTTTTCACTCCAATTCCATTTTAATAACAGTACTGACGTAGGATTGGTTTGATCATTAAAGTAAAAATCGATAATGTTAGCTGTTTCTTTATTAGAAATTGTTCTAACATTTTAAAAATTGGAGAATTTTTACCTTCTTCATTATAACGATTACACATGCTCTTTGTCTGGTTGAAATCTCAGTTGCTGAGTATACGGTTGACTCTCAGGTGCTATATGATAAAATACCACTTTTAGCAAAGTCCAAGATCAGCAATTTATACGTTACTCAAAAATTCTTTTTGTAAAATATTTCCACTGCGAATCTGTGAACGAGTTCCTGCGAATGAATTGACTCAGGATCCGAAGCTATACAATGTAATAATTCTAATTGTGTTACTTGTATAGAGTTTTGTCATAACAAACCTTTCATTACAAAATAATAAACTTTTTTGACATTTAAAAACAGTTCAAGAAAGAAGGATTCTCGTACCCAATTTTACTAAATTCCTGGTTAAATTCTTGTTCATTTCCACCACATACTATTAATCCTATCAAACCAATGCGTCCAATATATATGCAAGCCCTCCTTCTTCCTATTCGTTGTTTCATTTAAAAATCCCTGCAGAAGATTCTGTAAATTGTTATTTTCTAAATACAATTGGGTAATATAGTTGGTTATTTGAGTCATATAAATATAAGGGTCGTTCTGTTATTAAGTTGAAGTTAAAATTAGCAAATCAAGGTTAGATCTATAGGATTATTGTAATGCAGTCTGTTTATTAGTTTAAGGTTTTGAAACAAGCAAAATTAAAGAAAAAATAAAAATAAATAAATAAAATAACCTCTATTATTAAATGCTATAATTTGTCTTATATTCTAATAATAAGGCTTAGCATAGTAAATGCCGTGATCATGCAAGGTAAAGTTCACCAAAAAAAAAATCAATATTTAATAATTTAATAATCGAAAACTCTTGGTATCATTCTATCTTTTGTACTACTTTAATACTATATTTGCTTAGAAATTTTTATGACTTCGCTATAACCTGAAAATTTCTATTTGTGTCTTGTTCATATCTCCGTCACATCCTAATATGGAAAATTCTTTAGTTGACTCACGGATCATCAATTAAATATACAATCAATTTATTATTTAAATGTAAATTTTTTTTATACATTATATACTAAAAATTTTTTTAATTATAAAAGTTACAACCCATATAATTCATGAAAATTTTAAAGCCACGGGCCTAATTCCGTGGATATATAATGAACTTGATTTTTGTTAAGTAAATTAAAAAAAGTTTGCTAAGTAATATGTCTATTACGCTAAATTATATATAATATAAAATTTTTTACAGAATTTGGACAAGATTTTATTTATAGACTTGCCTGCTTAAATGTATAGTATACACAAAAAATCAATTTTTTTCTATGGACCATGTATCTAGGGACCCTGTGATTCAATTTGAACAATTTTGCTACTATTTGAATCATCTCACTGAGATAATTCGAATGATACCTAAATCATCCAAATTGGATTGCAGAGTTACGAGATATACAATCTACAGAAATAGATTTGATTACAGAAAACACCTTATATCTCTAGATCCTGTAATCCAATTTGGATGATTTAGCGACATTAGATTCATCTCAGTGAGACAATTCGAATACCAAAATTATCCAAATTGGATTACAGGATCATGAGATATACAATCCTATGAAAATATATTTGATCTCAAAAAATAATAAATATATAGTTTATCTCAGGATATTGTGATCTAATTCTGCTAATTTTGTTACAGTTGTGGTACTATTAGAATCATCTCAGTAAGATGATTCAAATGATACCAAAATTATCCAAATTGGATTATGGGATCATAAGAAATCACGAAATATTATAATCCATAGAATTAGGGCAATCTACAAAATTAGGTATGGTCACTTTATATATGTATAGTATATGTTATATTTTTAAATTTTTTTTAGTAAGAACAAGTGAACATAAACAATAGGTTAAGAATACTTAAAGCTATTATGCTGTTCTCATGAGAATAGCATTTGAGTCCAAAATTTCAAACACTGGTTCTAGGTGCTATTCAACCTTAATATGTTATGATAACCAATTAATTTTATTTGCATGGTCTTATAAATAAATTTTATTAAAAATAAAAAAAAGCCTGATAAAAGTAGTGTACATATGTGGAATAAAAGTAAATAAAAAAAGTAAATAGAAAAAACATGTTTTTTTTTACTTATTTATTTATTTTTATTTTGTTTTGTTTATTGATTTTCTCATGTTCTTACCAAAGATAAGTATTGAAATTATAATTTTGGAGATTATTATCGCAGATTATAATAGGCGGCGCCTATTATTAATTTTTCTCGATGTTAAATAATTCTTCTAAAAAAAGGATAAATTGCTAAAATATTAAATATAACAATGTGAAATTTTAAATGTTTTGCCAAAATTCAAAATGTGACCATTATTTAAATTAATACTAATTCACCAAATTTTAAATTTGGACCTTGGTTTAAATTTTAATTAATTTGCTAAAAAAATATGACCTATATATAAGAGATGTCTGGGATCCTGGTAAATATATTATCTATTTAATTTACTGTATCAGAATTTTAAAACAGAAATAGGATCTTTTAAACACCTACTTATTCTCAAAATATGCTAATTATGAAACCTCTAGTATAATAGAATTAAATAATTTAATTGAATTAAGGTAGATAATTCAAAATCAACCTAAATTACGAAATAACTCAGAAAATGCATACATACGTATGTACGTAGAGCTCCATTTTACTTATTTGCATATGTAACACAAATTCAATTTGTAAATAACCTAATGCAGCCTTAACGTATAGGGTTAGAATGATGTTTAATAAGATTTTTTTTCCATTATTTTAATTAGTGCTTCGTCTTTTATGCATGTTCAAATTCTATAATTAAGATTTGCACTCTCCAATTAGCTATTTTTCCTCTCAAGGAGTTTGTATTATGCATGCATATATATGTACATATTTTTAAAACCTGTTTTTAATTGCGCTCAATTAATTAATCAGTTATGTGAGAATTTTTTTAATAATATGCTATCCCTGCATTAAGCATGTATGCTAATGTAAGAATTTATTAGTATAGTTTCAGAGTATTGGTCTAGTTTTGGGTCTTTAGACAAGCTTCAGCCAAAAAGGTCATGTCCAAAACTAGGGATACCAGTTTCAGTTTCAGTCAATCTGAAACTATAAAGTTTCAGACAGTATCATTAATAATTAGCTATATAATTTTATAGCAAAACCAAAAATTGATAAAATTCTTATTCAAAGAGATTTTAATTTGCTATAATAACAACAATAACAACTACTTATATTGGTGTTTTTTTTAGTTAGAATACTAACTAATTGGTTGAGAACACTTGTAGCTAAAATATTGTTCTTATGAAAACAGTATTTGAGTCTGAATTTTCCAACACTTGGTTTGGAGATTTGAATTCCAAATGAGTAATTTAAGCTCTTTACTAATTAAAAATATATAAAGGTTTGGTTTTAGCTTATAAAGAAAGAACAAGTAAGGTTGTAAATAGTATTTCTGTAATAATTTAATATATTGATTCATATTAATAAAGAGGACCCTTATACGTATATTAGTTATCACTTACTATTCTATTCAGTAGCATCAACTTACCAAAATTACTTCACAGACAACTTAGTTCACAGAGAATTTAATTACAGTAAGATTATTTTACAATCAATTTATTCACAAACAAGTTTGTTTTATTTGCAGTTATTTCAATAACATCAGATTTCACAAACAAGTTTGTTTTATTTGCAGTTATTTCAATAACATCAGATTTCACAAACAAATTAATTCAAGTTATTGTTATTAGATTTAAGTTTAAATTTACTATAAATTTGCAAAGTAGTGGACATAGATGTTGTTTTAAGAATTTAAGGTAAAGCTAGTGCAATTTATAAAAAAATTGTTGGCTAAATTGTCAACAAAATGAATTTGTCTGTGAATTAACCATCTGTAAAATAATCTTGTTTGTAAATTAATCATCTATAAAGTGATTGTTAATGATTTAATACGAATTTATGACAAAGCGAAAAGTGCAAAGATAGAATGAAAATAAATTCAAATGGTTATTTGGTAATAAAGTCAACCAGAATTATAACAAGTAGTATAATATTGGGCAACATTATATTAGTAGAATTTAAAAGTTTATTTTATTACAATAAAACTAGATTGCACCAGTGATTACAAGTAGGATTAATATGTGAAGCTTGGACCAGAGGGTTTAAATAGGCAATCCCTAGTTTTGTTGTATGTATAGCAACTAGTGTAGAACCTTCGGGCGGACTACTTCAATTAGACAACCAAAAGTTGTACATGTGGCTAGTTGTACTCACATTTAATGTAACAATTGTGGGGCAGCCCAAAGAGGCGCCCTTGATCCACAGGCATGATTAAATAAACTCTCACCCAGAGCGGGAACTTTGACATAAAAAAAAAACAATAAAACTAGATTTGTATATATAGTGACTTCGTTACCAGGTTTTAAAAAACTTTATATGTAAAAATGGTTTATTTGTTTATTCTGTACTGTGTATATTATATATTGAAGTTTATAAAAAATATTTTTTTTATATTGGTTTACAAATTATTTGCAGAATTATATATATATAGCAATTACATAAAAATTCTGTTGATATAGGATTTTAAACTAATCATAGCACAGAATCAGGTATAATATGAATGCGAAATAAACAGCTAACCTTTTTCAAAAATCATCCATAATACAAGATTTGGCTTACAAACCACCTTCTGCATCTTAACAAAAAACAATTCCTTGCAAAACTTTGTCATATTTAATGATTTTATTAATTTTATTTGAATATTCACTGTTATTCTAATCTTGAAAGTTAACTTTTAATTGAAAAATAAACAGACTGTTTATACAGTCGTCCCTCTCTATAATCACTAAGTCTGTCATACCCTATTTTGGTAATTGTAAAGAGGTATGACTATAAATAAAATACCTCATTATGGTTATATGATCAAAGACCAATAAGTAATATATTTGTGCATATTTGAAATACTATTAAAAAATTTAATCAAGTGGCCCAATTTGGATAAAACAACTACAGTCAAACCCTGCAATAGTCATGTGCCAAAATCAGACTTTCTATGTGCCTATTGCGAGATTGTGACTAAAGCAAGCTAAAATTTATATATAGTATATATAATTAAATAGAAAAATTAAGGTGACTATAGCGAGTTTGTGACTATGACTAATGTGAATGTGACTATTGCAGGGTTTGACTGTACCAGAGTGTTTGACTCAATGAGACGATTCTAAATAGTCCAAAATTATCCAAATTTAATTACAAATACTAAGATTATTAAGGATTTTTTACTCAAATGTTTAAATTTAATCAATTCTTAAACATGTAAAGTGATACAAATCCTTAACAATCTCAGGAGTGCGTGATTCGATTTTAATGATTTTGGGCTCATTAGAATCGTCTCATTGAGACGAACATTTTGGTAGTTGTTTCATCTAAATTGGACTATTGGATCAAAAGTTATTTGCTGTCAAACCTTTAAGAAGCTTTAATAGATAATTTTAAATATATGTGAATATGAAAATTGGCCAATTAGATTTTATAATTCTAATTTAGTTAAAAATTGGTGACTATAATGAGGGTTTTTTATTAATAAAATTGTTAACAATCAAATTTTCATGGTGATAGTGATTATAAGCAATTTGTAACTATAATGAGGTTTTTTTTACTATGTTTGAGTCTGTCGCACAAAATTGGGTGCTTAAATAGAGGTGTGACTATATGGGGTATGACTATAGGAAGGTCTAACTGTATTTGGCAATAGAATTTGTTACTTGATCACTTGATGCAGAGATGAAAACACTATTTGGGATCTTGGCTTGCTATTCATATAGTTACATTCAGTTCTTAGCATTGCTAAAATAACTCTCACTTTCTTTGATATTTGAGCTGAATAGTTGCACTATTGAAGTAGTATATTGAAATATTTGGGCTATTCACTTAGGTTATAGACTATACCTACAATTTCTAAATACCCCAATACCCAACAAAGCTAGATTTATGTTGAGCTTACAGCAAAGACAAAAAAGAGAGAGACAAAAATTGGCCACTTTCTTCTCTTAAATATTACTTTTATAATCTTATAATTTTATTACTATGCGATATCTAGGGTTCCTCAAAGTCGAATCAAATTGAATATTAGGCATATTTGAATTTGATCAAATCAAATAAGCTCTTGATTTAAATTTATTTAATCAAATCAAATAAATCAAATCAAAATTATTTGTAATTTTTATTAAATATTTTTGAATCAAATCGAACATTTTGTCAATTTGAATTGATTTAATATGAAAATTTTGTATTTGAATTTAATTTGAGATCAAATATTTGACAAATCAAATTAAATCAAATTGTGGAACCCTAGTGATATCTATTTTACAATACATCATACTTACAAAAACTAATTAATGACATTATTCAATCAACTTCTAAAAACTTACCGAATATATGTCATATATACCAATCTCACTAACCTATTCAAGTTGATACTCATCATACAATATCTTATACTCACAAAACACTTATATGTATGGGTTGTAATCTCATGACAATTAGATGCCTCATAACTTCATTCACAACACCTTATTTTAGGTATATTATTATATGTTCACAAAAATTTATGTGCTTATGTATTTTTTTATATCCTATTACAAGTATATTATTATGAAGACTATAAAGGGTATTGTTCATCTGCTATTGAGCAACTGAGCATTGTTTTTTTTTATAAAAAAAACTACAAATTGCATTTTATTGCGACAAGCTATCCTACATATATGATTGTTGTTTCGACAGACCACAATTTTTGCCTGTTATCTCAGTAGATAACTAAATGCAATATTGCAGCAGATCACAATTTATGGTAATAGGCAAACCAAAACAGTGTATCATTTTGGGAGTCAATAGAAAAATTAACTCATATTAGCTTCTCATACTTATTAAAATACTATGATCCAATTATCTTATATACTTAATTATTATATACTTGCTGAAAAAATTAAATTATTTTAATATATATCATAATTGCACAACTAATTACCATATACATCACTGATTATGAATCAATTATCAATTGAACATGTAACTGTAAATAGGCTTGTCACATGTTCAATTAGGTGAATCGTTTTGAGAAAAGCTACTTTAATACTATATATCAAGTAGCTATTATATTCAATATTTGATCGACAATAAAAAAATGTTGACAATTACATTATAATTCCTAAATTAAGCAAGTAATTAAATTATACAAATCCAATTTTATATAATATTAGGCCCTTATGATTTATTAGGATTAATAACTACAGCATATCTCTGCTAATTCTTTAGTTTGAATATTGCACAATATTTTATAAGCTATGATATGTTTAAAATAGATTTGGAAGTGATTGTCAAATTTTTTTACGATTTTTTCATTATGGTCTTTGATAATCTGAGATTATCATTTTATCAACTCGGTAAAAAATTCAATGTAGAAAAAATAAATACAGTGTAGGACACTATAAACCAATACATTTTTATATATATTTTACAAAAATTGATATATCTTAAAAATAAAAAAAATTTTTAAAAAATTTTTTAGCCAATTTGTAGTTTTAAGTCTAAGCTATAATTTGGCTAAGAAGGCCTTTTTACCTTTCTTTTGAACAAAACACATGCAGTTGTATTCATACTAATGCCATCTTAATGCAATATATTAGAATTTTTTATAAAATTTGCTAAATAGCAGTAGAATATACAATATCATATAATAATTGCAATAGAATAGGGATTTTAATAGAGTAAGGTACTCTAGAGTAACTGTAGAGTATAACCTACTCCATATTGGTATGGTCTAGACATGACACCACCTTGGATTACTAAGATATTATTAATAGAAGTAATTGCTCCAGAATAATACTACTAATACAAAATGAATTATACTCCTGAGTATTATTATATATATATTTTTTACCGTATTTCCCAAAATAAGGTACAGTCAGACCTCCCTATAGTCACACCCCATATAGTCACACCTCTATTTAAGCACCCGATTTTGCGCGATAGACTCAAACATAGTAAAAAAACCTCATTATAGTCACATATCGCTTATAATCACTATAACCATGAAAATTTGATTTTTTAACAATTTTATTATTAATAAAAAACCCTCATTATAGTCATCAATTTTTAACTAAATATGGATTATATAATCTAATTGGCCAATTTTCATATTCACATATATTTAAAATTATCTATTAATTGATAATCCGCCTGTCAACTGGAGAGTGATCCTATAGGCGAAATGTGGAGTGCTTCCATCTAAAATTTTTTTCTTTACTAAGTTAACGTTACATGTCCACTAATTGAAAATTGTAGAGCTCGTCAAGACCCATCTAACGGTGGTTAGATCATCCAAATTGGCCCAGTGGATGGTGAGTTATAGTTGAAAAATGATTGGCCGACTATATAAAAATCCATGACGGAGATTATATATGAAAATCACTATAGGCGAAATGTGGAGTGCTTCCATCTAAAACTTTTTTTCTTACTAAGTTAACGATACATGCACACTAATTGAAAGTTGTAGAGCTCATCGAAATTTTATATAGTCGGCCAATCGTTTTCGACGATATTTCGCCATCCACTGGGCTGATTTAAATGAACTAACCAACGTTAGATGCGTCTCGACATGCTCTACAACTTTCAATTAGTGGGCATGTATTGTTAACTTAGTAAGAAAAAAAGATTTATATGGAAGCACACCACATTTTGCCCATAATGAGGTATTTTATTTTTAGTCACACCTCTTTACAATCACCAAAATAGGGTGCGACGGACTTTGTGATTATAGAGAGGGACGACTGTAGTATATTTTCAGAAAAATATAGTACTATAAACTCTGGAGTATTACATAGTGCTTAGCACATAGTATTCCAGATTATACTCTGGATTATACTCCAGGTTACACTTTGGAGTATGCTCTGATTTATACTTTAGTGTAGTATGGTATTAAGAAGAGTATGCACCACACTACTCTGGAGCACTCTGTTAACATCCCTACAATAGGATATACATTAAAAAATGGCAGATAAGAATTTTTCTTATTTGGTATTGTGAGAAAATTGCTTTGTCAATCTATACAACATAAACAGGAAAAATGAGGTAATATACATAAAAATTATAAAGTAAATAATTATTTTAGCAACAAACAGATTATATAACACAGTTATATAAGGTAAAGATGTGCATACTAAAATTGAATATTGTTAATAAATAAGGTACTGGTAGCTGCATAGTACTGTTATGCAAAACCAGGAACATAAATTTGAGTAAGCTCAATTATATAATTCGAGCACTTTTAAGATTTTATATAGTTTGAAGAAATTATAAACAACGTTCTGAATCAGTTTTATTTTTCTTATGCTGGAAAAATTTTAATTTGCTTTATCATAAGAAAGTCAAAATTGGTTAAAATCTAACAAAAAACAAATTGGCAAATGCAATAAGCTATTAATTTTTGTGTTTCAATTATTAGGATTTAGTATATGCTAGTATTTGATTTGTGCCTTCAGATATGAAAAATTTTTTAATATTATGCACTCAGTATTTGTTTACATTGTGAAAGTAAATTCTTATATACTAAATACATATATACAATGGCTAAAGTTTAGTATAAAAATTATTTTTTATAAAATTTTTGTAACAGAACTAACTTGCTATTTTAGTTATCATGGTTAATTATATATATACACTCTTTTGATACACATTTAAACTCGTTACAGTAATTTACTGAATAATAAATCATTAAAGTTAATAATATAATTCTTGAAACACAAAACTTAAATACAGAATAATTGTAGATTTCAAAATAGTAAAAATTGGACAAGTAAGTTTTTTTTTGGTATATGCTATATACTTACATAACGGCAGCACCTGTAACAGTAAACATGTAGTTGTTTTGTTGTAAACAATGAGCATATAAGTTTCAAACTTATATCAATATAATCTGATATATGTATATACATAGTATACGAGTATATAGCAGAAGAATTTTTTTCTATAATTTCTACTATTTTGAAAACTTTACACTTATACTGATAATTAATAATCAATTAAATGATTATGGTTAATAATATATTTTTTAAAAATAATTTAGAATTAGATTTTATGCTTTACCATTAATTTAAATTATGGTTAATCATACTTTCTTTTAAAATATAATCATTAAAGTGAACAGAATTAAACTTCATATTTACGTTAGTAATCTATTAAACAATTAATTAATTACAATTAACTGTTAAAGTAAAATATAATTAAGCTTTATGCTTGTTTTGAAACATAATAGTTAAAGTAAACAAAAACCTTCATACTTATTCTGGTAATTTACTTGGTAATTTATTGAATGATTTAATAAGTACAGTTAATTATACATTTTCTAGAAAAATTATTGTTAAAGTGAACAGAATTTTACATATACACTTTGAACAATTAAATCATTATAGTTAAGGGTAGTGTAATAGTAATGCCTGAAGATAAAGGAAGAATTTTTTTAATAACTCTTATAAAATCGCTTGCTCCTTTTGTTTTATCTTTCATTTTGGGTATGTAGATCATTTCTATTAGTAAACGAGTGACAAAAAATATTTTTAATATGAATTTAAAAGTTGCTCATATAAAAATTAATTTTTTACTATATAAATTGATTTTTTGTACTAAGAAAGTTGTTCGTAATAAAAAATTATACATATCCTAAAAATTTTATTAATTTTGAATGGAATTTGATAAAGTTTTTATAGTATCAATTTTTGCGGGGGTGTGGTCTATTCTGTGGGGGCAATCACAAATTGGCCAATCAAATCACATGTAAAATAGGGTCATGAAGATAAAAACAACTATATCTTATGTTCTACTGGACCAATTTTAATGATTCGTCCACCATTAGAATTAGAAAAACCTCTTCTACAAGTTTATTTAAAAATTAAATATAGTTACTTAATAAAAATTTTCTTTATTAGGTTTAGGCCACAAATAAGTATTTAGGTTTACTTAGATATATGTCTGAGTTTTTATTCTTAGCATTAGATTTTAAAAAAATGAAATTTCTTTCAGTATTGTAAAAAGTTTCTATTAAATTTAATAAAAATAAAAGCAAGGTCTCACCTTAATATTTAAAAAAAAATTTCTTTATTATTAAAAATAAAATTTTTAGTAACTTATTTATTAATAAAAATGATCTATATACCCTCTACCCTTAATTATAGATTCTTTTAAGACGCAATTCCAAAATTATTGCTGTTTGTATAATTCTTTAACCCCTATAATAAATTTTTTTATTATTAAATGATTGTAATTGTAATCACAATTGCTCAAGCTAGCTAATTTATCATATACATGAGCTTGACACTTACGATAAATTGGCTAGCTTTTGTAATCGCAATTACAATTACAATTATTTAAATATAAAAAAAATTAAGCATATTCAAACTGCAATAAACTACATATTCGCTATGGTAATTTATTAAATAGTTAAATAATTATTGCTAATTATACTATCTATTGAAATACTTAAAAGTGAACAGAATTAAATTTTATACTCATACTATAATTAAATGATTAAGTTAAATAATTATATATATATTTTTTTGAAACTTAATTGTTAAAGTAAACAGAATTAAACCTCATACATATATTTCTTCTGAAATGCAATTATTAAAATAAACAAAATTAAACATAATACTCACACTGGTTATTTCATGAATCAATTACTAAATGATAATGTAATTATTTAAAGATCAAATATTGCAATTTTTTCAAAATTTGGTCACATTTTCGGATTCTGCCAATAAAAAATATTAAAGTATAGAAGCCCAAAATTTATATTATATGCTTGTAAAATAAATAATTGAATATAATAGATAATATTGATAGATAAAATTGGTAAGCTTAAACATGCATCTATTATTAACACTTCATTATGTTTGTTTTCTACAAAAGCATTAATTAAAAATGAACAAATTTTGAATTAGATGGTATTGATAATGGTAAGAAAATCATAAATTTATATAAAAATTTCTGTAAGTTTATAATTTTCTTACTGTATATAAGAATTTTGTAAATTTATGATTTTCTTATGATACATAAGAAAATTGTAAATTTATATAAAATTTTTACATAAATTTACAATTTTCTTATAGTGTATAAAAAAATAAAAAAACATTTTACACTAATTTTAATTTTTGTATTTTTCTAATTTTTGCAAAATATTTTGAAAGACCTTGTGTATTACGAAATAAGTGAAATATATTTTAATATATTTTAGTTCTAATATTTTTGAAATATTTCAAATTATTTCCAAATATTTTAGAACTGAGAAACCAAGCTAGATTAGTAGATCTTTAGTCTGAATCAATGTTTGACTAATATTTTCAAAATATTTTGATAATTGTATTGCCAATCAGATTAAACTTTGTTTATTTTTTTTTTGTTTATAATTTAGATCTTCTATCAATTTTATATTGTTTTTTATTTTCAGTTTGTTTTTTTTGGTTTCGTTGCATTTTTTTAGCTTTATTTATTTTTTTATTTTTTTTTTATTTATTGTTTTTTAATTGTTTTTATTTTATTTCTATAAAAAACTCCAACAATAACTTTTTGACACTTTGCAAAAAATTCAGTGATGTTTCGATACTTTGCACAAACCAACTCAGCCTTCCATTACTTTGCAAGAACACACAACTAATTTCACCAACCACTTTTTTAGAAAAATAAAAATTTAATTAAGGTTTTATTTATTTTTTCATTTAATATTTTTGTTCTTTTTGTTTTTGTTTTTGTTTTTTTTATTAACAATATTTAATTTTGCCCGATCCATCTTCCCAAAAAAGGTTAAGCTGTGTAATGTGGTGTAATTAGACTTTCCTATAAACGGTTGGTGGTTCTGCTGCTTACGGTAATTTGTGATATTCTTATGCATTTGATCATCAAAATAATTTCCTCGCAATATTCAAAAAAGGAAATTTGCTTTTTTACGTTTTTTATACTAGATCTAGATCTAGATCTAGATACAGATACAGATACAGATATAGATATAGTATTAGGTCTTAAGTCTTAGGTCTTAATAGGTTTTAAAGAGAGAGAAAAAAAAAAAGAAAAAAAAAAAAAAAAAAAATTCTTTCGAATCGCTAAAAAGTGATCGGTACGTATCGAAGTATATATTTTTATGGTTTTTATGAACATTTCATCCTATATTTATTTGTAGCATTGTGTGTTATTCTCTATTTTTTTTTTTTTTTTCGTCGGATTTTTTAATGGTTAGATGAATTGATAATCACTGATCTGCAAAGAAATAGCGAGAAGCTGTAACGAAGGATTTGAATGAATTTGTTCGTTGTTGCCTTATTTTGTCGTTTGACTATCATCATACGTGATAAACTGGTTTACACAGGAAGATCACGAGTCGAAAATTAATCAATTTATGGCAGGATTCTATCGGGTTGGGAGGGTTCTGGTGTGAAACTTGGTTCTTACGGAATGATAAATGCGCGTACATTCGTGCCGCGCATCTTGTGTTAACCCTACAATGGTAATCTGTTAATGATTGTCAACAACCCAAATAGGCAACTAATTAAAATTGTTAGTTATTGTACTTATCTATTTTCATGTGGCAATCCATGTGGGATCAGCCTATCTGCTTGCCTGATTGGGATCAATGGCTGTGCTTCTGGGCTCGACCGGATTGTTCCTGACTGATCGTCAAAGGCGAGAAAGCGAAGAATTTGATGATCATTTCTAAATATATAGTTTAGCACTGCCACATTACTTTCTTCATCCACATCTGTAATAAGGTTTGTAACATGATTTTTACAATAATCGGTAAACAGAATTTTACAACCTAATTCAACCCACTACAATGTACAACTGGGATTTTTTGCGATAGAAATAACAAAATTCCAATGCAAACCATCTCAACCTTAACCATTGCATTTTACATTAGTAAACGAGTTCTATAACATAATTTTTAACAATAACTCACGAAAGACTTTAACTGCATACTGTGTTTCACTGGAATAATAAATAAGTTTTGCAATAGAATTTTTATAGTAATTCATGATTATTCCAATACAAACTAACTGCAGAAATGGGGAACGCAGATGGAACAAATATGTTGGGATATTGTTATGAAAAAGGAATTGGAGTTGAAAAGGATGAAAATAAGTCATTCGCTTATTATCAAAAATCTGCAGAGATAGGGAACTCAACATTATATGTTCCGCTTTTGTCACCCATCTTTGCAGATTTTTAATAATAAACGAATGCCTTATTTTCATCCCTTTCAACACCAATTTCTCTTTAGTAACAATCTCCGACATTATTTGTTACAGTTGAAAATTGTTATCGAAGAGGAATTGGAGTTGAAAAAGATGAACACAAGGCATTCATTTATTATCAAAAATCTGCAGAAATGGGGAACGCTAATGGAATGTCTTCAGTTGCAGAATGTTATCGAAATGGAATTGTAATAACAAGAGATATAGATAAAGTCAAATACTGGTATCAAAGGTAAATATAGAATTTAAATTTGAGCTAGTGAATTGAGACATATCACAATTCAATCATAAGATCAAGTGTAATTGTAAACAAAAGAATAATAATTTAATGTCATGTTTAAAGTTAGAATAATATTAGAGCGATATCCTATAATTGTTTAGAAAAGTGAATTCATAAGAGTATCTTCTAGACATGAAAAAAGATAGTTACACCTGATATTAGTATACGATTGATTGACTTGATATCTCTAGATCAATAACTATAAAATACATATTTATTATATATCAGTATATAATATAATTATACTTATTTATTAACTACTTTAAATGGTCGATAAAGAAAAAGATTTAACAATAGGTATTATATTATTGTTAATTTTATAAAATATACAAGTTAGATATTAAATTATTTATTATTTATTACTAAATTTTACAAATAAATTATAGGCACAAACGAGTGGATATAATTCAGAATTTATGACGACTTGAAAAAAATATTATTAGAAAATAAAAATCAGATATCTTGGATTTCTTATAATGAATTTAAAAATATTATTGAGATAGGTAAAGGTGGATTTGCAACTGTATATTACGCTGAATGGTATGATAAAATTCGAAATATATTGGAATCTGTTGCGCTTAAATTACTTCATAAATCAAATAATTATTGCGAAGAATTTATCAATTAAGGTAATTTTTATGAAATATTGTTGTTAATCACATGATTCTTTGTTATTTATGCTAACTCATTTTTTTCTTAACAATATTGTGATATCGGTCTTAAAGATTCAACATTTTAAAATGTTATGGTATATCAAGGGATGACGTTTCTAAAGATTATATTCTTGTCATGAAATATGCATTATTAGGTTGTTTGCGCAAAAATCTACATGCAATAGCAAAAATGAATTGGAATGATAAATTAAATCTGCTACAATGTATTGCATCATCTTCAGATAATTCATTCTTATGATCTTATTCATCGGGATTTACATAGCGGAAATATACTACTAAATAATTTAAAAGTGCATACATCGCAGATTTAGGACTTTCGATAACTGCCAATATTGAATTAAAATCAAAATCTGATGGAGTTTGTGGAATTTTACCCTATATCGCTCCTGAAGTTTTGAACAAACAACCACGTAATAAAGCTTCTGATATTTATTATTTTGGTATAATTATGTGGGAAATTTTATATGGTAAACCTGTACCTTTTGAGCAAGATTCCATGTTACAATCTAAAATACAATTTCAGATCCAAGTATGTGGTGGTTTACGACCACCTATTCACGAAAATACTGCAATGTGCTATATAGACTTGATGAAGAAATGTAGGCATACAGATCCGGAAAAACGACCAATTGCAAAAGAAATTTACGAATTTTTTGTTGAATGGCAAAATAACGAAACCATTTTATCAGAATTATTGGAATCAGATAATAAATTACAAAATATAAAAAATGAAGATATGCAAATGATTATTGATTCGCTGTATAAAAGTAGTTTTATTTCATTTAACAATAATTATACAAATCTAGGTAATTTGAAATTTTTTATATAAAATTATATGATTATTCATTTTATATTAAACCATTGTATAATAACTTTTTCACAGATAGTAAATTATATGAATTAGAAATACCGAATATTAACAATGTATAAGAGCAACCCATCCAGTTTCGAACAGAAATAAGCAAACATTATGCTTTATAAATAAAATTATACATAAATACAGTAGAATTTTCAGAGAAAATTACAGAGAACCATGCATATTACTTATATAACCTTTCAACGACCCTTCCACTAGAATAACAAAATCGGATGCTTTACGGTAATAATTCAACCTTGACTGGATACTATGCGTACTGGAATAGCAAGTAGGTTTTGTAATAGAACTTTTTACAGTAATACCAATGCAAGCTAATTCAACTTAATTCAACTTTAATTATATACTATGATCTCCGTGATAGTGAGCAAGATCCATGCTAATTTTTACATTATTTCATGATAGAGATCATGATAATTTGGTGTACTGTCACCATCAAAGTTCTGTAAAGTAAGGTTTTTTTCGATTTTTAACAACCGTTCTATCTTATTTTAGTGTGTCGGGGTGTGTCAAATATAGCCTGGATTTGCATGAGGAGAGAGCATATTCCTGCTTTGCAAACACAAAGTAGATATCTTGATAATTTAAGATATATAAAATTGCCATCAAAATAGTAAGTCTTTGTAAAGCGGAGTCTTTTTCGATTTTTAGTATTTATCCTACCTAATTTTAGTGCATTGAGAATGCATCAAGTGTAGCCCAGATTTGCATGAGGAGAGCACCTTCCTGCTTTGCGAACACAAAGCAAATTTTTAATCATGTTCTATAATTGGAGTTTTTTAGTTTGTATTCAAAATGCAGGGAGATACTACAATCGATGCACCCTTGAAGCACTAAATAAGGTAGGGCGGTTGTTAAAAATTGAAAAAGACTCTGCTATTCTGTAATGCTTAATAGAAATCTAATACAAACAGAGAATTTTTTTTAGTAATTCACAATAGAAATTACGATTCCAATACAAACTTAACTCAACCTTAACAACACATTATGTATCACTGAAAGAGCAAATTTTGTTACAGTGACTCACAGCAGAAATCATGCAACTTCAATTCACTAACTCAACTTTAACCACATCCTGTATATTACTGGAATGAGTATATTTTTTACCAGAATTTTTACAATAATTCACAATAGACATGATAATTTTAATGCAAACTAACTTAAATACTTACTGTGTCCACCAGAATAGAAGGTATGCTCAAAAAGTAACTCATGATAAAATTACGATAATTCCAATACAAAACTAATATGATCTTAATTACATACTATATAACAGATTTTTTTACAATAGAAATCTTGATTGGTCAAAATATCTGATATTTAAGGTAAGCAATTACCCTAATTTTATTCATTCTGACTTAGTATGTATATGAACCTAATGATCATTTATTAACTGAAGTTAATAATTTTTTATAAGGGACATATTCGCCTTAGTTTAGTTGTTTGGTTTACAACAATTTAGTAATCGAATTATTTAAGTTATTCAAGATAATGTCACTAATTCATTTAAGGGGTTTACTTTTCATATTTATACAAATCACATCATATTATAACACATAATAACCAAAATTAAGCATTCTTATAAAAAAGAAATGTTTAATTTCAGATTTGGTATAGTATTTAATTATTCATCTTTAATTTTTTTTTATCTGCATTATGTTCATATCTAACTATCATTTGAGTTAACAAAATAAAAATCTGGAAGTGAAATTTAAGTTTCTTAATAACGAATTTAGCCCTATGAGAATTGTAATTCGCTATATATATCATTATTTTTCAATATCGTGCAATTTTTTAGTGTTTTTACAGTAACAATGTTTGGTATTGTTATAGAGAATAATAGAAATAATACAATGACCAGGGCTAATTCATTAAAGCGAGAACTTGAATTTTTACTTTTGGTTACTCTACTGTATAGATAGGAAAAGTAATTTACGTAAAAAGCTAAATCATTATGCAACTACTAATTCCTGTTTAATTTAAAGGGGACCTCTTTAAAACGGGGAGAGAGAACATTAAACGAAATTGTAATTTCAAACAATCTAAGTACTGTATAATTTAACTGTATACTGTATGTACTGCAATAGTTAGTAAAATCTATAGTTAAAAAATTTATTAACTAAGATGTGTGGCGCGAAGCGCCACTTATAACACTGGTATAAAAAATAATTTGAGCAAAGATTTAATAAGTAATTCGAACAAAGATTTAGTAAGTAATTTAAGCTATCACATTACTTTAGCTTATTTAATTCACAAGACTCACAGCATTAACGCGACGCTTTACCTTTTTCACATATTTAGATTACTAGCTTTTGTAACTTACTTATAACTTACAATTGCATTTACTACCAAAATCACTATAGAAACCACACGACCTTCGAAAGAACGTCTATAAACACTGCAAGAATAATAAAAAATAATCGTTAACCCCAAAACTTCACTTAAAAAAGATTACTTTTACTATTCTCATAGTCCTAGTCACATATTAACTATACGTAAACTCTACATGCTGAAATAATCGACCAAAAAAAAGGAAAATTGAGACATTACATGTAAGATCTTAATCTAGATAACTTTGTACATACTGCTAAACTTCCTAATAATGCAAAAACTTAAGCTAATACTCAATCTGAGTATTATATTTAAAATATTAATAACAAAATTATTTCCATGAGCTAAAGATCGAATTATCTTGATAAAGGTCGAGATAGAGATAGAATTCAATTTAATTTTTTTTTAAAAGTTTAAAAGATAGTGAATAGTTCACTTAATTTATTCTCCTATTAAACCCTTGATGAATTCGAATTTATTAATAATAAACATCACATTTATCCCACATTACACATTCTCTAATTTTATATGATAAATTCTTTCGTATATATTTGTACATGTAATCTTCTTTACTTCGTTTTCTAATATTATTAAAAATAATAATACTTTAAGCCTATATAATTTATAAGTTCGTTAACAAAGATAATCGCAAATAGACCGATAATAGTTAACCGATCAGGCAAATCCTATCTATGATAGTCACTTTCATATTAATGCCCACTTACATTATTAAGCCTGGGAAACCGTCAGCCAATGCCATGGATTAAATACGCAACATCTTCCGTTGATACCCAGATAACATGTTGTCTATTTCTGAGACTATATCCTTTCACTTCAATTATGCATAAATCATATCTATGATCGCAAATCAATAAAGACTTATCCCGGTATATCAGACCAAATCATTCAAATTTAAAAAAAGTTGAACTTATTAGTAATGTTTAACATGCCCGATATTAAATCATACCTGGCGGCGAAGCCACCACATGATCATGTGCTAGTTTTTTTATTAATTTATTTTATTCTGGTACTTTCAAGAAAAATAACCTAGGCTTTTCGATAATACTTTGCAAGCAAACCCAAACTTTTTCAGAACTTTGCAAAAATATATACAACTTAATTTCAGCTATTTCTGTTATATTAACTTTACTTCAGAGAAATGAAAATTTGGGTTTTTATTTTTTTTATTCAGTTTGCTTACATTTTCATTTTTTTTGTTTGCTTTCTTTTGACTTATTTCTTTAATTTTTATTTTTTTATTTATTCTGGCACTTTGTGAAAACTGTAATTCAACGATTTCTGAATTGCAAGAACACAAACTCTTTCTTTAGGGAAATAGAGATTTGGGGCTTTGTTTATTTTTTTTAGTTTGCTGATAGTTTTGTTCTTTTTTTACTTATTTTTTAAATTTATTTTATTTTATTTATTCCTAACTTTTTTGAAACTTTGCAAGAATACAATCTGACTTTTTCAGTATTTTACAAGAACACCAATTCTAACTTCTCTAGCACTTTGCAAGATGTAGTGAATATGAGCGAATATGGTTAAACAAAAAAAATAACAGCTAACTTGCAGGGTAAGAAAAATAAGTATGTTGAGCTAGTATTTTTATAAAATCAGATACAACGAAGTGCAATATTACTATTTTGTTTGATAATTTTTTCAGGTTTATTTTTTTTTGGTATTATTTTTTTTATTGTTTTTTATTATTTTATTTTTTTTTGTAAAAAATATATAATAATATATATAAAAATATGTAATTTTGATTAAAAATTTAAAATATAATATATAATAAAGGCACTAACATTTATTATCTAATATCTATTTACTATAGAGCTTACCCCACCCTAGGTAAGATCTATAAATAGAATTTTGGCCAATCAAATTTAACTAAGGTAAGATTTTTTTGACCCCCACCCCCTAAAATATTACCTAATAAATGTCAGCACCCTAATAATAAATAAAAAAAATATTAAATTTTAATAAATTGCAAAACCTTGCAAAAACTTGCAAAAATCTGTAAAATGGTTAAAAAATTTGCAAAAAGCATGATTATGTGATTATTATTATTAATTGATCATAATATCTCATTGATTTATACCAGATTTTGGCAGATTTCGCAAGTTTTTAATGTTTGTTGTTCATAATATTTTTGCAATATTTTGAATTTACTATACTATAAATATTTGCACTTATTACATCTTCATAATACTCTGAAGTTACTATAGTATAAACTTTCATAATTATTACTCTACATAATATTATGAAGTAATCGTAAGTTTTTCATAAGTTTACTCCTATATAAAAACTTACAGAGGTTTACACATATTTTTTTTTTGCTGATATATATAATAAAAAAATATATTATAAAAAACTTATGGGAAAAGGTTTGCTATCCAAGAAAGCTCTAGCATTATATACTTAAACTTCAATGCCTACAACAAAGTTTCTAGGCTAGAACTAGTTATTGAATACTTTCTTGGTCCCAAATTCTCTAAACTCCAAGGTTCTAAAAAAGCCTGCCTACTATATAAAAACCCCAAACATAAAAAAGATAGCTAACATATCCATATAGTTAAAAAGCGAATTAGAGCATCACCCTTTAGGATCTATTTCAGGTTCTTGCACTGCTGCTACAACTATAGAGCCTAACTATCTACTAATATGTTCCTTGCTTTACTACTATAGAGCGAAGCCTAACTATCTACTCGTAAGGGTTTTGCTTTGTCACTGTAGCCGTGGAGATCAAAAATTGCTATTGATGGTCCTTGCACTGTACTACTACTATAGTCATGGATCCTTAACCATTCAATATAATATATTACCAAACCAAACTGATACTACTAATACTTGCTGAACTATTTAAAATGGAGGTAGAAGATAAAGCCAGTCTTTACCAAGGAGTGCAATAGCAAAACAATAGATAATTTATTTCTTAATACTGCATGTCCACAGCCTCCCTAGCACTATTTCAATATTCTATTTATAGAAATCTGCTAAAATCATATGTTATCTCAATAAAAAAACAATAAAAAGCCTCAACAAAGTACTGGACTAACCTTTAATGACAAAATCAATTTAATCAATAAAGTTAACTGATCTTGAATAATGATCACTTTATCATGAGCCAAACTCATTGTATCAAAATTTAAAAGCTTGCATAGCTACAAGCTTATCAAAATGAAATCTACAAAAATTAATTCCATATGGCATTAAACAAATTTAAGCAAATCAATATTAATATGCTTTTTATCTAATTTAGTATTAAATATGCTCTGTATATATGATTATCCATATAGGTAGCAAGGCATAACAGGTATAGATGCTCATATCAGAATTTAGAAAATGTGCATAGCTACAAGTTTATCAAAATGAATTACACAATTAGGATAACTGTGCAATGCAGTTGTGCTAAAACCAAAAACATATTAAGTATGATACTACAGATTATTTTTGAAAATTAATATACAGTCAGACCTCTCTAAGTGCACCCTCTCTAAGTGTACCCTCTCTAAGTGTACACCCTCTCTAAATGCATGCTAAGTGCTGGCCCAAATATATACATGATCTCTACTTTTTTTTATTATTCTTTAAGGTAGGGGGTATGTCGATCATTTTTCATATGATCTTAGTGTCCAACGTGATTTTTACAAAAAATAGAAATATGCTACTAATAAAACTTTTTACTATTACAATTAATTTTTATCAAATTTTTGTAGTAAATAGTTTAGATTATGTTCTTTATAGTAGTAAAAATTTTAACAAATATAATATTTACAAAATTATACTTGTATATATTGTAAAGTTTCCGGGGAGCCTCCAAATTTTCTGAGGTTACACAAGATTATTAATTAAATATCATATGATCATCATATGATAAAATAAATCTAACCTTTAAATACATGTATCTCGATAAATATTTACCCAATTTTGATGATTTTACTACCATTAGAATCAGAAAACCCTATTCTACAAATTTTAATTAATTTTTAAAAACAGTTTACTTAATAAAATATTTTTTAATATTCAAAAGAAAAAATAGTGACTCAAAAATTATATGAAAATTGATCAACATACCCCTACCCTTAAACATATATTATGTAAGTGTGGTCCCAAGGGTGTGCACTTAGAGAGGTCTGACTGTATTTTTATTTTAATTATTGCTGTTGACACTTTACTTGAAGCTATTATAAAATAAGTATGATCATATAAAGTTCTTGTTTGGTAAAAATTATGATTTTTTTATTAATTCATTTAAGAAAGTCTCAAAATTATATGGATAAACTCTTATTCAAAAGGTTTTTTTCTTATAATTATTATTTACATATAATCGTATACATGTACGCATCATAATAAAATAATGGTATAGTTATGTAAAAGTTTTATCATAATTAGAAAAGTTTTATCATAATTAGAGTAGCTGCACAGTGTGTGATATAGCACAGAACCAGCATGATTATATGCATTAAGTTCAAAAATATATATTAATATTTGTCAATAATTTGTTAAATTTACCTGAACTTTTTATCTGTATCATATTATAAAAAAGACACTGGCTCATTTAGCACAAATAAAAATAAATTAATCAAAGCCAGATCATAGGTTTGAGTGCTTCAATTATAATATGCTTTATTTATTCTTGCTCAATAAGATGACTATTAATACTGAGAAAACAGATTTATTCTCTATTAATCACAAATTTGATATCAAAATATGCTGGGTATATAAATGTTACAAATTTCTAGAATATTATAGTAACTACTATTATAAATTTAGAATAATCTAAACTGTCATAATGCACAAGTGACCAATTAAAACATTTAAATGGATAAACTATAAATTAGCTAACACAATTTTCAAATTTTATAATCAATAATGTCATATTTGCATCATATTGCATAATTGACTTATAACATTACAGTATATGTAAAAATGTTGACTCCTTCCAAAAATGAATAAATAAAAACTAATACTACTACTAAAAAAGGATTCTGCAAAAATTAGCATAGACCACACCCAAATACATTAATTAAAGCATCTCTTACACATTTTATGTGATCGTACTAGTATATTGTAATTGTGAATAAATAAAAATCATTATTCTAACCAAAAAAAGAATTTTTTAAAAATTAACTTAGTGCATCAAATAAGTTAAACAGAACCATCCCTCTTATATTTCATGTGATTATACTGGTATTATGAATTATTTTTTAATAAAAGTTGGCCAATATTTAAACCTGATTTTACTTTAAATAGCAAGCCATTGATCGCAATAATGAAGTATTACAAATGATATCAGATTATCACTTTATCAAAATAAATTATGGCTTATATGTGCCGCACAGCGACACATGTAAGCAAATCATTTACTAAGCAAGAATGAATTTTTGCAATATATAATTATCTTATAACCAATTTATGATAAGTTTTATACATGAAATTGTTGGGTTGGGTTTAATACATGATCTACATGCTGTATAAACTGCTGCATTCTTAATATAAATATATAAACCTCCTAACTAAGTTTCACTTCGCTTTAACCTCTTTCTAAAATTAGAAAATTTATATCACATAAAACAGGTAATGATTAGTGTTTTGACTCAGGTGGCTACTACCTGGGTTACTTGTGGGTGAACAGGTGACCCAGGTCGAGTATCTGGCAGTCCAGTTAGAAATGTGTGACTCAACTGTGGGTCAACCCGTGATCAACCTATGGATCAACCAGCGTGTCAAACTATAGATTAAATTGCAGATCAACCTATGGGTCAACCAATTGGTCAAACTGCAGGTCAAATTGCAGATCAACTCGTGGGTCAAACCATGGGTCAACCTCGGGTCAACTTGTTGGTCAAACTGCAGGCCAAACCACAGGTTAACCAGGACCCAAAATATATATAGATAGGTCAGGTATGAGTTTGCTTATTTTTGAGGTTTTTATATAGATCTTTCTATTTATAGTAATTTTTTTGCTTATTTTTGAAGTTTTTTCTGTAGATTTTCCTTTTTTAGTAACCCTATAATTAACCTGACCTATCTATATATATTTTGGGGTCCTGGTCAACCTGTGGGTCAACTCGTGGTTCAACCTGTAGATTAACCTGTGGGTCAACCCATGGGTCAAATTATGTGTCAACCCATGGATTAACCTGTGTGTTAACCTGTAGATCAATTTGTGATCAACTTGTGGGCTATGATGATATTTATTGAATTAAATATTTGTGCATACTCTTTCTATTTTTTATAATATTCACTATCAACCAAATCTAAAATGAACATTCCTTATCAAAATTAAAAGAAAATTAAGTGATAATTAATTACATATTGGGTGCTATTATTAAAATTCCTTTTTTAAAGATATGGTACTGCTACATGTTAAGACTTAAAAAGGAAATTGAAGTATTATATATCAAAAAAAAGCGATATCAAGAAGCCAAATCAAATGTCAAAGCCTTACCAAAAAAGATGAGTATATGGTGATAGTACATATGTTTACTTGATTTAGTGAAGTTTAGACAATATATCTAATAAAAAACTTATCGAAATGATGATAAAAATCTAATAAAAAAAAACTAATGTAAAAATTATATGATAAAGTTGAATTATTAGTAAAAATAATAAAATTGGTAATTTTATATATAAAAGCACAACTGAATTAAATTAATTGTAAAAAAATCGTATGATCGATTGATTTGAAAGGATAGCTTATTTAGGTGAGTGTGAAATCAGGAAATAAGAACAAAAAGCCTATCATCCTGAATGTTTGAAGTTTTAGATGAGATTTGAAAATGTAAAAATTTTGTATAAATCAAATTTGTATATAAGAAGTAAATTTTTGATTTAATAAAATTAACTCTTGTTTTAGTATGTGAATTGAATAATTATAATAACTATTGTTATATTAGTTATTAACCTTCTGATTTATAATACTTCATTCATCTCTAAAAAAATTCATGAAGTAATTAAGTGCAAATTAATATTTGTTTTTATTCTTGTATAATATAAATATAAATTAACTCACAACCAAAATATTTTTCATTGATTCACATATAGATAGCAATATAGATCATACTTATGATAATGAAATTCAAAGCATCGATGAACCATCTAATTATAATCAAGAAATTAATGAATCTTCTGATATACCTATTAGGAGAGAAAAAGAAAAACCTTCAAGTGAACTAGCCACAAAAAGAATCAAAGTAAATCTCTCTAAGCTGACTGATCCTGCAGCCAAAAAGTCATATGTTTGGGATTACTTTGAAATTAAAAATAGACATGATATCTGCAAGATAATGGTATTTGAAAAGGGCGATAAAATTCAATGTACAAGAAATTATAAACATGATAGCACAACTAGAAATATGAAACAACATCTCTTAGTAAAGCATAGAATTTTGTTACCAGATGAAAATCCACAAGTAAACCCAGATGAAAAATCTCAGATGCGTATTGATAAAATAGTAAAAAAAGTGTCACCACATCATGCGTCCAAACAAGAAAAATTAAAAAAGGTTACTACTGAATGGCTAGTTACTAATTCTCTACCATTTAGTGTTGTTAATGGAAAAGGTTATTGTAAAATGATAAATCTTATTGACCCAGTATTCATACTACTTAGTTATAAAAGTATTAAAACAGATCTTATTGCAGCTTATCAAAGAGGAGTGTTAGAGCTCAAAGAATTGATCTCTAATACTTGTAAAACTGTGTCTATAACAACAGATTTATGGACATTTCACAATAAAAATAGATATATTGGAGTAACACCTTACTAGTTAACTCCAAATTTTGAAGCATATGATATTTTATTAGCTATTGAAAGGATGGATTATCCTCATACAGGTAAAAGAATACAAGAGTATCTAGATAAATAAAAGAATATGAATTATCTGAAAAATTATTTTGTGCAGTAATAGACAATGAATAAATATGAAAAAAGCTATCAGAATTTGGGATAGTATAGAACGCCTCTCTTGTTCTGCACACACACTTTAACTCATGTAAACTAAGCCTTAAAAGTTATTTTTTTTCGTTTTTTAACTGAGACCTTGCTCTTTTTCATTTATTAAGTTGATAATTTATTACATGCAGGAGAGAAGTTAAAATAATATATTACATCTCTATGAGAAAAAGATAACTCAGGCTTCATGGTGGCCTTCTGCTACTAACAATCTTTACCCGAGGCCTAATTGTTAGCTGAACAGAGTTTTTTTATAATAACCTGTTAGACTTTATGATAAAAATTGTTAATATCGATAATCCTGTCCCGACTAACCAGCCCAGGTCATAGTATATAAACGAAAAGCAGCCATATGATCCAGACTGCTTGATATAGAGCTTCTAGAATCTTCTTCCAGTAGTTTCCCCATAAGTTTCGCACGTCCTTCCACATTACTCATTTCCAAGCCACTCCAGACGATTGTATTCAATACGGTAGGTGCCTTTCCTTTTTGGGAGCAGTAAACACTGCAGATCTTTTGGAGGGGGTATGCCAAATTGCCCACTTTTTGAAAATTCTTTACAAACTAGAGACATCAAAAAAATTTACTTGTAACTGTAGTAGAGACAGTGGTTCTTCCCGTATAGTCCAATATCTATCAGAAAGCTGCCAAAGACTTCTCAATATGTGGTGAGTAATAAACTCTAAGCTTGTCAGCAGGTAGTCTATGAACTTTACCTCTAAACGACAAGTGCCAGTTTTGTGGTGAGTGACAAACTCTAAGGCTGTTAGCAGATACTCAGTTAACTGTATCTCTAAATAACGGCTGCTGGTTGCATGTTTCTTTGGTTTTTCTACTGTTTTTTTGAGACTATTCTTCTGAAGTGTTAGTATTTTGTTAGTAAAGTGATCAGCAGATAGAGTACAGAAGATCTGAGCCTTAAAAGTTATTAAACTATATACTTAACAAATTCGTAATCTTGTCAAATTTTTTTGGTTACCTAAACAAGGCCAATATCTTTATCAAGCACAAATATGCAGTCAGACCTCCCTAAATGCAACCTACCTAAATGCATAACCTCCCTAAATGCATGGCTTGCTTGGTCCCAACTCATATATTACTTATAGATTTTACCTCCCTAAATGCAATACCTCTCTAAATGCAAGGTTTTTTATCAGCCCCTCACTATGCATTTAGAGAGGCCTGACTGTATCTATCTCGATAAAACAGAACCAATGTAAGCTTCATTTTTTATATGATTCTGAAGATTCAAGTGAAACTTAACTGAAGAAGAAATGAAAAATGATGATAGTATAGTAGAAGAACAATAATTAAGAATTTTACGTACTATTAATGATACAAAAACTCAGTAGAATTTGACTTATTAGTCATGGAAATGGCTTTTGGTCTTGTGTAATATGATTGATTGGCTTTCTGCAACTTTACCTTTACTAAAAGAGGATGGGCCAAAAAAGATTCTCGCAAATTAAATCTTCTTATATATAATAAAAATGAATGGAATTTACTAAAGAAAATAGTTCGAATACTTTACCTATTTGAAGAATTACCAACTTACTTTAGTGGAATCAGATACACAACTCTTTTAGTTGTTAATTCAAGTATTGAAGCATTAAAACTTGAGTTTGCTGATGGTAATAGATTTTTATTAGATAGAATTGAACAAATGCTAATAGTGGTATGTATGAATAAATAATATATATATAAATAAATAAAATTTATCTAAACCTATTAAAATAAATAAATAAATAAATTTTTTTTGATGATATGACAATGATAGCGATGATTTATCTGTAGATGAAATACCTCAACAATCAACTCCTTGCATGCAACAAGAACCATTTTCAAATGAACAAATAGTTGCAAATATTCGAAAAGTGATTTATGACTCTCTTTTTTTTTCAATATTGAAAAAATCCAGAGGATATCAGGTTAATGGCTACTTTATTAGATCCACACTTAAAACAAATGACAGCATGGTCAGATAGAATACAGAAGAATACAATTAAATTGTTACATGCTGAATTTAAAACTTGGCAAAGTATATCTACAACCATTGAAGTAGCTAAGCACACTGAAGCATCCTTTTCATCAACTCCTTCTTTCATAAAAAAGATTTTTAGTCAAGGTTAAAAACAAGTTTACTATAAATTGAAATTGACAATTACTTGAATAAATCAATCACACAAATTCTATCTCAAGATGTGATATTTATCAATAGTGGTGTAATAAACAGTCTTCTTTTCCCATTCTTAGTAAAATAGCATGTAAATATTTGTCTATTCCTGCAACTGAATGCCTTTTTTCAGATGCAAAAAATTATATTACTCCTAAACAAAACTATTTGTCACCTGAAATAATTAGCAAATTACTATTTGTTAAATGAAATAGTATTTACTGTAATGTTTGGGTTAAATATAATAATAAATTATATATTAGTGCTAGAAGCAATTTTATTCTAAATAAAGATATCCACTCACTTTTTATACATATTTGTATATCACGTTTTGATCACATAAATTGACAAATTATATCTGCTAATTGATCAACTTACTCATGCCTAGGGATGCACCTAGTTCTAGGACTGGTCCTTATACAGATACAAGGATCCTATAATATATAATATATTTCAAAAACTAGAATCCTAAGATTTGTATATTTTAGACAAAATAGCAAAAAAGTTGATTTTTTTCAAAGTTTTTTTGTTCATTTCACATAATGTGTACTACACCGTATGAGCAATTATGCTTAAGAATTTTTGATTTTTTTGTAAATTTTTTTCAAAATTTTTTTTTGTCATTTGGCACTGTGCGTAGTATGCATATAGCTGATTATACATTAAATCGTCTTATGAATTTGGTTTTTTTTTTGTTCATTTAACATAATGTGTACAGTACTATGCCGTATAGGCAATTACATATCAAACTGGCTTATGGATTTTTTTTTATATACAGTGGCCTACCATATTATTATAGAACACTTTTTGGGCAGTCAATACTCAAAATTGGGTAAGTAAATATAGCATAAAATTTATATTGTGTGACCGATCAATCTAATAGTACAACATACTATTAGGAGCGGCTGAAATTCCGTGACAATTAAATTTTCTGTGAAACCAAAAGAGCCCCAGCAGACATGTGATCCTGGTAAATCAAGGCCACGTGATGCACATGATCTACATGACTTCGCTGAGACGGTCACGTTAGAATAAAAAAAATCTTTTCCCACACTGTCCCAATAGTAAGAAGAGTTCCCATGGTTCTATACCCAAGCACCATATCGCAAGCCTTGCCCTGGATAAATGCTTTGCCGTTAGATCGTGAAGAAAAAAGATCGAAGAAGGATCAGATCAAGACTTGGAACTATTTAATCATGATAAGGCGTCAAAAGAATAATAAGTCCTTTGTGTAACAAATTTGATCTAATGATAGAAAAATGTTGAAAAAGGGAAACATCATTAAAACATAATTTTAAAATTGATTTTCTGCAAGCCAAATCGGGTATAGCGTGAGGCGTGTCATTATTTTTACGATGAAAATTAAAAGCATTAAAATTAAATGCATATACTCATGATAGAAAATAGCTAAGACCCTGGGTCAGATAACGCAGTGATTAGCGCTCCGGGGTCATATTTGCAAGATCGCCGGTTCGAGTCTAGTGGATGACAAAAACCGTGTTGGGATCACGAATAGCAAAAGATCTACAATGAGGAATCGAACATCTCTACCATTTCCAGATATGGTACTACAATGACAATGAGTTGCGTGACATAGCCACAGGGTCATGCGACGTTCAGAAAAGGAAAAAATCCGACAAGAAACGTCATAAACATAAGAACTATCCACTATAAAAAGGAACAAGACAAATGTGTATAAAGACTGGGTTACTAACCGAATTAGGAAACAAGATCTAGAAAAAGTCCCATGAGGAAAACCTGATCTGATCAAAACTCAGAAGAGAGTACTAGGGGTAGATGAAAAATTGACCTACACAAGCATATCAGCGGAGTAAACTAACTTCTTAAAGTTGATCTAAGAAGCCTTTGGGTAGGGCATACCGAATGATGGTCCAGCTGGAGTCGGCCAGGAAAACCGGACGAAGGGGAGAGGTTAGATAGACTTCATAGGACAGAAATAAATATAGAAATTAGGATATGTAATGAAAATGTAGTGGGCCTGTTGGGTCCCTATAACCAATAACCTTAATAAAGAGCACCAACAGTGCCCTTGGGTATACTACCGAAGAAATTTAAAATAAAAAAATAGCTAAATTGGGCATTAATTAAAGAGGTGGAAGAAAATAGCGTGATATTCTTCTTTTCTTTCGAATTTCTTCTTTTTTGTTTCTTCAAGAATTTTTATAAACAGTTCAAACGTTTGTCTTAGTAAATGTATACATGTACATCCAAAAGTTGTAAAAGTTCGAAGATAATAATAAAAACTCATGTACCCTTCGAGTCCAAAATTTTCTTATTTCAGTGTGAACCTTCTTTCCGTAACAAGCCCGATACGCCTTACCTTGCCAAATCAAACTGCTTCTCTTTTATCAGACTTGTTATGAGCTTCAGTGGGTTTGAGTTTTTCTTGTTGGTTGTGTGATTGGTTGTTCATTCATATCACACGCCCAGCGCCTTTGACAATACTAAAATTTTATACAATTTTATTACATTATACAGAAGTAATACAAAAAATTCTAAAAATTTGATTTTTTTATTTGTACGAAAATAAAATTTTACATTTTCTTTTTTTTTTTGAAAAAAATTTTTATATAAAAAAAAACCAAATTATATTATAATATTTGATGGGCTGCTTCCAGTTTTTATACAAGCATCAACCCGATTGGGGATGCTGGCGACCAGTCTGTGGTAGTGTTTCATACCACGATTTTTTAACAAGAGCATCCAGCTTTACGAGATTATTAACGCAACTGATTTTCTATTTTTTATTTGGTTCGTGCTAAGGGAACCAAGAAAAAGACGTACATAGATCTCATCTGACCACAACACATCACTCCTGATATTCAAGTGCCCATTTATACCTTTTTCATATTCTAAGCTATTTAATAAGAGGCTTTGGAGCAACACACGAGGACAAGCCCAAACTGTGCAAAGCACAGCACATAGTACTGTCAGAAATTGTTTTTTTGCTTTAACAATTGTGAAGGTTGGTTATTTGTGTAAGACTGAGATAGTGGTTGCCATCTGTGACTAATTCTTTAAGGTTTTTAAGATCCTAGAGTGGTAGAGTTTTCGGTCGACCAGTCCTTTTTTTTGAATTTCTGTGCCTGACTCACTGTACTGCTTTATAATGTATCCCACAGAACTTTTACTACAACCAGCTACAGCTGCTATTGTATGAAATGAATTATCTCTTTGGTGTTCATAAATTATGGCTCCTTACTATCTTTCTGTTAAACTTTCTTTACACCCATTTTTTGTAGAAAAAAATTAAGATACAGATTTGTTTTTTTATGCTGATTGGTCATACAGATATACGTTTTTATATTGCCTAACATGACCTGGGTATCACACTACATTTGAGTAAAATTTGAACTGATTTGAGTAAAAAATCAATTTTTTGTGAATTTTTTTTTAAAAAAAATTCAAAAAATTCAGAAAATCAATTTTCGTACAATCCTGAAAATAGTACTTTGTACTAACTTTGCATAACTTTGGTGCTACCTAATGAAATTGTACCCAAGTTTTAGTATGTTGTACTGTTAGATCAGCTAGTCACATAACCTAAAGTTTGCACTGCATTTACTTAACCGATTTTGAGCATTGGCCATAGTGCTCCTAGGTCCAATTTGGGTCTGGTTCGGTCCAGGTCCGGTCCAGGATCAGACCAGACTCAGACACTAAATTTTACTAATTTCAGACTTCAGACCAGACTCAGACTCAACTATGAGTCCGGTCCGGGTCTGGTCAGAAGTCTGCAGACTGGTCTAAGTCTGAATATAGTTATATGTATTTTTTGCACTGAACAAGTTTACTTAGTGCATTTTGTAAGAATTAATTAGTAAAATTTTATGAATCATAAGATTTTATTGAATTTTATTAATAAAATTCTAAAAAATCTTATAATTCACAAATTTTTATTAATTAATTCTAACAAAATGCACTAAGTAAACTTGTTCAGCACCTAAAAATGTATTAAAA
>QKWP01000114.1:141619-172498 GCA_003550325.1 Gigaspora rosea
CTTTGCAGATTCATCACGTTTTTTGCTTGGCTCCAGGTATGCAACTTGAGGAAACTCTTGCATCAGAATTTTACGATCCGAAGGATCCATTATATTGAATTCTTTTTGTCGCTTTTCTTTTTCATTCTTAAGATTTGTAGCAAGGTTCCGTAAAGTCAAAATATTAGGTATGACTTTATACACGAGAACAACATAAAGTATATCAGCTCTTAAAGTACAATTGTTTCTTTGAAACCGCTTAATTTGACTATTCTTTAAATAATCATTCATTCTCTTGAGGTGGTTGTTTGTTGTAGGAAGCTTTTCAAGGGGAATCCCAAGAGTCTTCACTGCCCTCATTCGTCTATTAAAACACCAGCTATATATAAGATCTCCAGCCCATTGCTTTTCTAAATATAAAAGAAATTTTACTCCACCTTTCAAAATGGGTTTTGAGTTTTCTGGAGTGTCTTTCTTATAGATAAGGCTTTCCTATGAATTTTTTTTTTCTTTAATATAATTACGCACCATTTTTTCATCACTTTTCATTGACCAGGCCTCTTTTAATAAACTTTTTAGGTATGCTTTCAAGGTCTGGCGCTGTAATATTGTATTACTATTACCACCTCGGCCCAGTTGTTTATTAATTTCATTTTTCCAATACTGATTAATTGGAAATAGCAAAAAAGCAGAGTAATTCCTGGCCACACCATTGAAAGTAATTTTCGTTCCTTTACATTAGTGTCAGTCATTGCAACAAGTTGACTAAAAATGATTGGGTATTTTTTGAATTTTCTTTAAGTCGATTATGATTATAAATTTCACTAATTTTATCTCGAAAGATTGTGAATAATTGTTCGAGAATCTTACTATCATATCCTGACGATGTCAGCTGATTATAAGGAGGAGGTGAAAAAGGATGAAGGTAACAGGAATTCCTTTATTGTTTTCATCAATAACTATGATAATGAATAAAAGAACTTTATGTTTACTAATTCCAAAGGTTCCATCGACAAAAATAAGGTTATTATGTCCATATTTCCATGCGTATTGTTGTTGTTCTTGAGTGCAGATAATTATTTCTAGACAATTTGTTTCTTTCGTATAAGGCTAGTAGTGTAGACATGCTTCTTTAAGCTCTGATGAATCTGCATCCGAACCAAGAAATTGTTCTAGGTTTACTGCTGCATCATTTTTGATATTTATATTCCAATTTTTTTGAATTATCTGTTTTCTAATATTAACAATATCCATTGCAGTTAAAAGAGTTCTACTATTATCAATCAAGGTATGACCTCCAAATATATTTTTTACAGTTTTTGCATTTTGTGCAAGGATATCACAGGTTTGAACATTGAGATTTAGTAAGTTTTCTGCACTTTGTTTAATGTATGGCAAAAGTTTGTATGTTGGATCACGTTGTGGTTAAGAAGCTGTACATTGTTTTGAGTGCTCTAAGTATCCTGCAACTGCACAAATTTCATTATTATGAATAAACATTGTAGCAAATGTGAAGCACCTTACATAGGAATAACGTGCAGCTGAGGCACGAGAATTAGATGGGGTAGCTTTTTCCCTATAGCTTCCGCACATACATTGTTTAATAACTTTAGTTTTGGTGGACTGCCGAATCGACCATTTACATTTCACATTATCAGAATCGAGATCAAGACCATGTTCATAAAGAAATTGATTGCGTTCTCTAATATGTTCCTCATTTGATAAATCCCATTGAATTTTGACCACTCCAGGTGCTTTATTATCCAATAAATTAGTAAGTGTAATTTTATCATTGTCATCTAGCAAAAGATGTGAATCTAACTTTGCTTTGACATTTGGACTATAATTATTTTTTTTATTTTTTAGATCTAGCTTAAACTTTATTAAAGACATTTTATTTATTCTTGAAAACTAGAACCAGGTAATGTATATATATTTAATTTTAATATTCTTTACAAATTCTGAGGTTTTGCATAAATATTTTTGACTTTTATGAAATTATTACTAATTTTTCTTATAATTTCAAAAAATGGTGAGTCATTATAATTTATATCGTAATATATTAATAGTTTATTACAAAGATTATTTTAATTTATCATCATGGATAACGTCATAATATTGAATTGCTAAGTTAAAATTGATTTGATATATTCGAACATATACATAGCTTTTTAAATTCTAATGTAAAATAAATATTATATTTATTTAGCATTAACTGATTGATCTAAATTGGGTTTTACTAGTTCTGAACAGATAAGTATATATTTATAATGATTAATACATTACTAATTTAAACCGTTTATTAACTCAAATCGGCACTTTTTGAAAAACTGAAGCATTACTTTAAAAACTATTATAACGTTGAATTCAATGTTGATATAAATTGCGTTTGTTTAAAAGCTAAGATGGTGATATTTTCAATAAACTAAAATTGGTTTATTTATTTAGCAAAAATATTTTAATTTTCTAGCACATTTTATAAATTCGTATTCAAAAAATATAATAATCCAATTTCTCTCAATAACGTTGATAGAAAAATCTTAAAGTAGTGCAGTACATATAATCAATACTTGAATTTTTTTGCATTAGATATATTGGTTGTAATGTCATAGCAAGCATTACGGGTAAGTTTTAAAAGAAATCACTATCATATTCAATATTCTCTAATTTAAGAGATTATATAGGCAAATGTTCAATTTTTATCATATTTATTCGAATTATATTCTTAATAAACAAGCTTATGAAATCTGAGAATATCTGTTCTTTTAATATTGTGCTAACTTACATATTAATCATTTAAATAAAGTCATTATTTAATAAAGAAAATTTATAAATTTCCACCCGTGTATGAAACACAGGTATAATTTATAAAAAAATTAATAAAAATTTAAAGAAAAAAATTAAAACGAATTAAAGTTAAAATAAGTTAGGTTCGTGATTAGGATAGGAGTAGCTTATACTAAAATTTTATATAGATTTTTTTTTTAAAAAAGTGGGTTCATAGACAAAATTTTGAGTTATTAATATTCCATGTTTCATACGCGGGTGTACAAATAGAAATAGCCTAAAATTTTGAGTACATTATATTTATAATTCGTTATATAGAGGTCCGAGTTGACGGTATTAGTTTTATAGTTCAATTGAAATACATTATAATTGTATTAAATTTTATTGGCTAAGATTATCAATCAATGCGGCATGTCGATCATGACCAAATAAGGCAAGTGAAAAATGGGTCGGTAATACTGGTCCAAAAATCCAAAATTGAGCATCAAATCTCTAAATTTCAAGTAAAATAAAAACAATTAGGCCGTTTTAATCCATTTTTAGGTGCTGAACAAGTTTACTTAGTGCATTTTATTAGAATTAATTAATAAAATTTGCGAATTATAAGATTTTTTAGAATTTTATTAATAAAATTCTATAAAATCTTATGATCCATAAAATTTTACTAATTTATTCTTTTTACTAATTTATTCTAACAAAATGCACTAAGTAAACTTGTTGAGCATCAAAAAATACATATAAATATATTCGGACTCAGACCAGTTTGCAGACTTCAGACCAGACCCAGACCAGACTTAGACTTGACTATAAAGTCTGAATATAAAAGTCTGAGTCCGGTCCAAAAATCAGACCAGACTCAGACTTGACTAAAGTCTGATTCGATCCAGTCCATAGGAGCACTAATTGGCCACCCAAAAATTGTCCATAATAATATAGTAAACTACTGTATTAGACTAATTCTGACCCGTTTGACCCGAATTATAACAATTTCTGGACTTGTGACCCATACAGGTTATTCGACCCAGATCAGAAAAAGTTTTAGCGATCATATGTTATTAAAAGACTGTTTAGGACCAGGACCAGACTAGGTTACCATAACTCAGATTGACCCTTTGATCAACCCGGGTCAACCAGGTCACCTGTGATCCAAGTTGACTTTTTGATCAACCTGTGTGACCTGCAGGTTGATCTAATGAGTCACCTGGGTCACAATTTTTTGAACAGTCCAATTACTAGTAATAATCATGAGAAAAATATAAACCAATCAGCCTTAAGATTTTGGCTTCAATTTAGATGCCAGTAAAACTATACACTTACGTTTTTGGTAAAAATGCTTTCATATAACATTAAACAAACGCCCAGTATACATGTAATATCAATGCGCATCAAATGATGAATTTGAATATACTATCCAATAAGATTTAAGAAATTATACACAGTAAGTTGCCTGTTAACCATACACTTTGTACTTCATACTATGTTCCTGGCATTCCTAGCTCCAGACATTAATAGTATCTGTTTTCTAGTTTATTCCCTTATGCAGTACCAAAGCCATATAATTACTATTATTAATGAAAATATTATGTTGTTTTTAGTTTAAATAGTTTAGTTTAAATGTTTTAGTAAATAATAGTTTTGTAAACAAATTTGGTTAAAATAATAACAAAGAAAAAAATAGAGATTTTTTGATAACAAATTTTTTATTTTAAAAGAACATAATGTTATTTGAAATATGTTTAAGATTGACATTATACTAAAACATTTAAGAAAAATAAAAAAATTTGTTCATCATATCTAAAAATATAAATTATCTCGATCACTATATATATATACAGTTGAACCTCTCTAAACTGATATGCATAGTGGTCAGCTTTTGTATAAGTTTTAAGAGGTTATCCATTTTGAAATACAAATAATCTACTAGTTATATAGCTACAGTGGCCTACCATATTATTATGGACACTTTTTGGGTGACCATCACACTCAAAATCGAGTAAGTAAATGCAGTACAAATTTATACTATGTGACTGGCCAATCTAACAGTACAACATACAAAATTTGGTACCATTTCATCATATTGCACAGAAGTTATTCAAAAAATTCTATAAATTTGATTTTTTTTTATTTGTATAAAAGTAAAAATTTTACATTTTCTTTTTTTTTAAAAAAAATTTTTATATATAAAAAAAAACAAATTATATTATAATATTTGATGGGTTGCCCCAGTTTATATACTAGCATCAATCCGATTGGGAATGCTAGCGACCAATCTTTAGTGGTGTTTCATACTACAATTTTTTAACAAGAGAATGTGGTGCTATAAGATACTAACGCAATTGACTTCTCATTTTTCATTTGGCTTGTGCCAGAGGAACCCAGAAAAAATATACATAGGTTTCGTCAGTGTCTTGTCCAACTACAACACACTGCTTCTGATATTCAAATACCCATTTTTACTTTTTTTCTATATTCTTAGCCATGATAAGAGGCTTTGGAGCAACACACGAGGATAAGCCCAAACTGTGCAAAGCACAATGCATAGTACTCTCAAAAATTGGTTTTGCTTTGACAATTGTGTAGGTTGATTATTTGTGTAAGGCTGAGATAGTGGTGACTAAGTCTTTAAGGTTTTTAAGATTCAAGGGTATTAGAGTTTTCAATCAACCAGTTTTTTTTTTTTGAATTTCTGTGCCTGACTCACTGTACTGCTATGCCTGACTCACTGTACTGCTTTATGATGTTCCCACAGAACATTTACTACAACCAGCTACAGCTGCAATTGTATAATGCAAATCCCTCTTTTGTGTCCATAAATTATGGCTTCTCACTGTCTTTCTGTTAAATCTTACTTCATGCCCATTTTTTGTAGAAAAAAATTATGATGCACATTTGTCTTTTTATGCCGATTGGTCATACGGATATGCTTTTTTTATACTGTATAATGGGACCTGGGTGTCACAGTACATTTGAGTGAAATTTGAACCAATTTGAGCAAAAATTTGATTTTTTGTGAATTTTTTTTTAAAAAAAATTCAAAAAATTCCTAAAATCAAACTCGAAAATGATACTTTGTTCTAACTTTGCATAACTTTGGTTCAATCTAATAAAATTGTACAAATTTTAGTATGTTGTACTATTAGGTCAATATAAATTTTTGCTGCATTTACTTACTTGATTTTGAGCGATGGCCGCCCAAAAAGCGTCCATAATAATATGGTAGGCCACTGTATAAACAAATATGATTGGCTAAATTTATTTTTTACATATATAATTGGTTATACAAAATCTAATTTAAGCCAATCAAATTAATTTATTTTTTAGCTGTCAAATCTGAAATCTTATAGATATTTGATTTTTGAGAATCAGTTATCAGAAATAGCAGGTTATCAGATTTAACTTATGGAACAGACATAGTGGCTCAACTTTTTATAAGTTATTACAGGTTACCAGTTTTGACAGGATCATTTTGGGAGGTTCAACTGTATATATATATATAACTGGCAACCTACAATATAAAAAGACTCATCTGTGACTTTATCATTTATTCATAAAGTCAAATAATCAATCAAATAAATCATACTTACTTATAATAAAGATTTCTTCAACATGCTCGATATTTTTTTGTTCGTGCTATGAATCGCTCCAGCATTAATAATGTATTATTGCTTAATCATTGCATGCCTATTTATTCTTTGGCACAAAATAATTTAAAAATTGAAATAAAAAAATTGATGCTTTATTGGTTCTAAGTAATGAAATACGTAACGACATTAATGAAATGCATAATATTACCGAAACCGAAATAAGTAATTGGATTACTGAATTACTTTATAACATTACTGAAATACGTAATGACATTGCTAAAATGCGTAATGATAATAAAATATCTGGATCATCCAAAACTGGAAATAAAAATGTAGAAAAAGCTATCATGTAATTATAATTGTTTCTAGCTCATGTACCAGTATATACCAAGCTAATTTTTAATATTATTATTTATTGCTAGCAGGTTTAAATCTGTTTTCAACTACAAATAGTATAAGAACAAGGCAAATCCAAAATGCTCTAATAAAGAAACACTTTGGAAAGAATTTAAACTCTTCATTAATCAAAAAATAAGTGAAGGTCGTTCTAACCAGTCAATTTATAATGAAATAGCTTCAAAAACTGGTATATGCATATAATTTTTATCATCGTAATAGTATCGTAATACAAAGCCGAGAGAAACACAGTAAATAAAATTAGAGAATGGTTTAATAAGGAAGTATGAAGAAATAATAATTTAAAATGATATCCCTATCTTTATAACTCTTGGCGGATTTTAGCATGTTAAAGATTATTTTTATTAAATTTTGAATATTAAAGAAAAATAACTATGCTTATCATTGATCGAATTTTATATGGAATATATTTATTCGATATATATATTACGATTATTAAAGTAGTGCAGAAAGGAATATTGTAAAAAATGATTTCTATTTTTTATGTCATGTCTATATTGTAAGATTAATTTTTCCATTTCCGTATTTGTCTAATTCTTTAAGTTGTCACTTGTCTTCCATAATTGTACGTATCAGCATATCCATGTGGCAAACATGGCGTCGAAACGAAACCTACCCGAAACTAGTTTCGGAAGGGTTCTAATCCGAAACTAATTTCGGATTTTTTAAAAAAAAATCGTAACTCCGAAATCCGAAACCCCGAAACTATAATCCGAAACCCAAACCTATAATCCGAAACTCAAAATATAATATTGAAGCCTTAAAAATTTATTATAATATTGATTTATTTTTAATGAACCCAAAATGTAAAATTATTTTTGAATAAATTATAACATACATTATATAGATCATTTTTTAAATTAAGTTTTTTTTTCACTGCCTCGGTTTGTTCGGGTTTTTTTTAAAGCTGGACAACTTTATTTTTAATATCATACCGTTATTACAACTGATTTCAAAATTCTAGGGTGATAGAAAAATTGCCAATGATGAAACGATAAGTATTTGATGACTTTTGATACCAACAATTTATGTAATTCCGCGGTTACTTATAAATTCTATTATTAGTAGATATGGACGTATCCAGTTTTTACGTAGTAAATAAAAAAAACTGATGCTTGCAAAGCAACCTTGATTGTCAGAATGTAAACTCCGGAATTATACCTCATGTTATACTTGTGAATCATAACAACAAAAAGGACTGCACGCATGCAATAAACTGTTGAATGCATTCCAGCCCAAATAGCGCTGTCTATTCAAATTTTATTATATTCTTTAAGGAGATATATAACATACATCAACGCGATTAATGTATTAATTGAAGAGATACATAGCATACATCAGTGCATTTGAAAGAGATATATAATACATTAATGCAATAAAATGTATGTGGAAGTTTGGTAGTTTTTGGTGTTCAGGTGAGGTTTCGGGTTTCGAATGAGGTTTCGGGTGTCGGGTGAGGTTTCGAGTTTTGGATAAGGTTTCAGAAGTTATAATCCGAAGCCCGAAACTTTCGGATTTGGCACAAAAGGGTTTCGGCGCCAACTTTGGAGAGAATAAACAAATAAATTATTGATGTTTTGGCAGTTTCGGGTTTCGGTTTAGGTTTCGGGTTTCGGTCGAGGTTTTGGGTTTCGGTTGAGGTTTCGAGTTTCGGATAAGGTTTCGGAAGCTATAATCCGAAACCGAAACCTTCGGAATCGCCAAAAAAGGTTTCGGTGCCATCTCTGCCATGTGGTATTAGGCATTATAATGTTTGTTTGGGGCTTAATTCACGCAACCGCGAATTCGCTTTAATTACCACGAATACGGGAAACTACCGCGAATGCGTTATGATCTTTATGATTACGCTCTAAGAAATTGCATGTATAAGTGCTTGCTCTCGCCCTTGGTTATAACATTCTTTTATAATAAATTCCTAATAAATCATAATTATCCGACAAGCTCATATAATCATGAAAATTTTCTTTTATTATTTTTTTCATGTGTACGATGTAATCATGTTAGATTAAAACTCAGCGAGCGACTCATAAATTTCCGGATAACACCATTATTGGGTTTGACAAAAGCGGCACGTGCTCATTTGTCAAATTACCGTGATTCGACCAATAATATCAGCATCCCACAATTTACTGCCAAATTCATGTGACCTTCCAACGTCAACAATCGGAGTTAAATTCAGCATGACAGTACGATAGTTACCTATATACATCTTTTTCAAATTGTGTACAAGGTTTAAAAAAAATAATGTCTTACATTAGAATTTGAGATTATAGCAAAACATACTGATTCTTATATGTGCTACACAAAATCAGTGATATGTTAGAATAAAGAGATAATAAATAATAAGCAATTATGAGTATTAGGGAATCGAGTTATTTTAAGAACATGTTTGTAAAATAATTTGTGAAATATGTTTTTAACTTGTTGCTGAACAGATACAGGTAAGCTTCTTTACCTATAAATTTTAGAGTATTATTCGAAATTTAAAGTTAAGAATGTAAACGGTTGGTCACGGTCGGTTCAGTCAGTCATTCATCATCGGTAAAGATGCCTGACGAAATGTTTTTTGCGATGACGAAATGGTTTCGTCATGACGAAACGAAACCTTGACGATTGACGAAACCCCGACGATTGACGAAACCTATGACGAATTGACGAAATCTATGACGAATTGACGAAATCTATGACGAATTGACGAAACATATGACGAATTGACGAAACCTTGTCAAACCTTTAACAATCGATAAACCTTGACAAATCGATTCAGGAACCCCTTTTGCATAATGATCTTGGATACACTAAACCTTAAATTGTTTCAAAATGTTATTTCATTATAGGTTTCATTGGCTTTTTTCTTTTTTCTTCTTTCGCATGTCACGTGTTCAAATTTATGTCGGGTTGATCCGGAATAGTCAAAATTGTGCACGCGTTTATTTTCGTCGATTCCGGATAAATCCGACATATATTCCGAACATGTGCGAAACCAATGTTTAAATCGACCTTGGTGCACTAATTAAAAATGACGGGAACGAAATGTTACATATAATGAGCACTAATCTATCGCTGTAGTCTCCAACAACAACACCTTAACCTAAACTTCTATCTTTACGCGCTTTGTTTATTTACAAAATTTTATTTCCTTTTTTGATTTGTTATTCGTAAATAAGTAAAATCACGATGATAACGAAAATGTAATGGATATCTTAATATGTATATATTGTTATCCAACCTACATTGATTCTCTATCGCTGCTATTAATTATGCACTATCGCCTGTTCTGTTAGGCCGCGACTTTCCTATGGAATTACCTAAAGGTTAATTAGGTTATATTCTTTTGTTGGTGATACTATATTAGACCCTTTTACAGGTTATTAAAACGCTTCTTAATTTTTATAAACGCGGTAATTAACTCAATCTTGTATGAATATAACTCATCAGGTTTCGTCATAGGTTTCGTCAATTCGTCATAGGTTTCGTCAATTCGTCATAGGTTTCGTCAATCGTCAGGGGTTTCGTCAATCGTCAATTCGTCAATTGGAAGTCACCTGACGAAATGGTTTCGTCATTCGTCAATGATGAATGATTCTTCGTCATTCGTCAGGCATCTTTAATCATCGGTTATGGGCATGACCGACCTCGGTCATAGCTGAAGGGTAATTTAAAACTTTGCTCTATTTAATTATTGTTAGTCGATTTAAATTAAAGGTTTTGATTTATTAAAAAGTTTGGAGTTTAGAATTATCTTTTATATTCATACATTTTTCTTAACAGAATCCAAAGATCGATGGGAATTTCGAAATGACGTCCTTTAATAAATGGTTTATTAATTTCTATACTTTTTTTTTGTCAATTAAATATGAATGAAAGAGACAATGGGCTAGTCTATGAAAATTAGCATTTATAAAATTTATATTGAATTTGCTATCTTAGGCTTATGTAAAAAATATATTCGTTTTAAAGTATTATAGAAAGTCACTAAACGTAATGCTCATTGTGTGCGAATTGAAATTTAAACTATAATAGTATTATATTATGTAATCTAGATCGGTTATTCGACAGCTAAAAAGTTTTTCGAATCTTTTATTCGATAATACTGTATATTATGGAAACTTACATTATTAAATTGATTAAAAAGTATAATAAAGCAATAAAAGGTTTATTCTTTAATGTATTATTATTATTGAAATCGATAAAATTATAAATGTGTCAATTGCTCTTTTGTTAAATTTAATTATAATAGAAACAAATATAGAATGTAGTGGGCTAATTTGTTATACATTCAACGCATGATTACTTGTATATTAAAATTTTTAACAGAAATTTTTAATAAATAGGTTTCTATTTTTGTGAGGTGTGCATCAGTAATAAATATGCTAAAATCAGTAATCTAAAAATATTTACATTCTTAAAATAAACTCTTAAATAAATACTGATAAAATTTTGATAGCATGGATAATTACATCATATAAAAAAGATGAATCAGATTTGCATGAAATAGCCTGCCTTATATTTATGAGAGCTACCAAATGCATACAAAAACAAAGCACGAAACTGATAGTATAGTTTATGTGAACAAAATTCATCAAAAATTTGGAAATTCTGAATTGTGAATATACAACTTTTGGAAGTAAATGTGCTCTAAATGTTTAACAAATGGAAGGTATGAATTGTGGGGAATGTCTGCGCTGTAAGTGCCAAAACAATGGTAAAAATTGGTGTTGTTCATGCGCTAAAGACATTTATCTCAAAATACCAAAAGAATTATCAGATCATGTAAACATAGTCAAGACACTCAGTAAGTTGCTTATAGATTCTACTACTGTTGAGTCATTTATTGAATTTTATCCCAGAAAAAAGGTTTCAAAATAAAAAATTTTTTACTAAAGGTAGATGTGATTAGTGATTTGAACCGGTTGGGCTATAATCGGTTAACCGACCCGATCCGAATAAATTTTGGGTAATCGGTTGAGTAAGTGCTTAATCGGTTGACCCGTAAAACCGGTTGAGAATCGGTTGACAAAATGTAAATGACATCATAAAAGAGCAAAGGTCCCGAAAAGTTCCGAAAAGAAAATGAATGAACATAGTAGACGAGACAAAAATTTGAGTAAAGTTCCGAAAGTAAACGTGAAGTGATCTTGGTTGAATCGGTTGACACCAAATATTTCGGTTCGGTTAACCGATTAAGGAAAATTTTCTCGGTTCAAATCACTACTTTCAATAGATACCTAGAACCATTTTCTTAAACCTGTAAACTGAAATGTGAATATAATTATATCTCAATATAACTTATAAAAAATAATCCAACAATCTACATATCGATATTGAAATTAATAACAAGAAATATCCTGTACTCTTTTTTCAATTCATGTGAGCGGATGAGAAAAAAATTGTTATTTAATAGTATTAACTATAAAAATAAGCAGCTTGTTTTATATTAAAATAAAAATTACTAGTTAAAATTCTGTATACATCTTCATTATTAGCTAATATTGATAGATCATTCTAGGGTTCCGATGTTCAATTCAGTTCAATAAAAGTTCAGATGCAGGTTCAATGAACATGAAAAAATTTTTGAACCTAACCTGAACCTGAACTTAAAATTTATAAACATGAACAGAACCTGAACTTAAAAAAAGTTCAGTTTAGGTTCAGTTCAAGGTTCATGAACATATTCAAGGTTCATAATATATGCACATATTTACCTAATTTATAAAAAAAAATTGTCGGTAAAATACATTGTCTACAAAATGAATTTGTCTGTGAGTTAACCGTCTTTAAAATAATCTTGTCTGTCTATGAACTAAGTTGCTTATAAAGTATTTATTGGTGAAATAATACGGACGTAGGTTCACTTATTTATAATATTTCAATTTTTTTTTTAAATTACGTTATTTTTTTTTATGCGACAGTAAGCATAATTAATAAATTTTTTTGATATATTGTCAGATTATATGTGAATTTATAGAATTTAAAAACTGTATCTAATATGTTAAATAACTTAATCGTATTTTTATTTTCTTTTCAATTTTTTTACCCTGTTCCACGCCTGTATACTCATGTTATGCGTAATCTAATTCGCCTTCTTGTCAATAGTATGGTTAAAAATAAACAGAAGTTGGGTATAAAAAGATAATAGTATATGATATAACGATGTTAAGCACAATTATAATTGGTAATAAAAATGGTGAAACATAGCTGAAATGAAATAATCGATAGAGCAAAAATCAAAAAAAAATTAAACAACAATATAAGGCCACGCAAACTTGATTTTTCGTTTTGCACTACATGGGTTTCAAAATTCGGGACAGACGGACGGATTTTTTTTATTTATTTATTTATTTATTTACTGCAAATAGAATAATGTTCACATTTAAGGTTATACAAGGTTAATTTTTCATTTTGCCCGACAAGGAATCAAAAAATAGGCCGGCAGTCATATTTTTCCTGTAGTCCTATCAGACAATTACGGAAAATTAAGGTCTCCATCGGGTGACATCGGAAGAAAAATAGCCGGAAAAATTAGGTCGATCAATTGGCACAATTGGGATCAAAAAAAAAAAAAAAAAAAAAAAAAAAAAAAAAAAAAATTGAAAAATTTGAAAAAATGGGACGGCGGGTAATGCAAAACGAAAAATCAACTTTGCGTGGTCTAATTTAATTCCATAATAAATGAAGTTTTAACTCTTTTTAAAATTGATTTATCATAACTTTAATTATATGATTAAGAATGTAAATTAAACTCAATTTCTGAAATTTTAAGGTGTCCTCTTATGACGCTCCTGGTTTTAATGCGACTACTCGCGCAACTACCCTAATTATATATACCGGTACTAAAAGGATTTCAAATCAGCATAGCGAATATCAAAAAAGTCCCATTTATGTTACACATTCAACGTGATCATATTGGTATAAATTTAGCCGATAATTTTGATGAAAATGAAAAATTTTATTTAGATTTAGTTAATTTAATAAAAGACTCTACATCTAAAATAAACTATTTATTGATACGATTACGGCACCAGGTATCCCAAATTGGTGAGTAATCTCTATCTGATTTGTTGGGATCTACCATATCGAGGAATTTCTTTTTATTCTTTTCTAATATATCTTCTAACCTTTCTTTTGGCGCTTCATGTTTGGCGCCAACACAAAATTTATTAGGAATAAAAATTTTATTAGGATCATATTTATTTCTTAATTTGCATAGTTCTATATATTTATCTTCAGAGTCATAATAACGATCATGAAAATAGTCGAGATTTAAGTCATAAGAAGACCATAATAAACGCATGTCCTTATCACAGAATATAGGATTAGTTGCTGAAATACATTTATCATTTTCTCTTTGCAATTCACTCGCTAATTGAAATTTCTCCTTTTCGAAAAATACATCATAGGTAAATCCAAAATTCATAGTTCGCCAACTGATAGATGTTTGATTTTGGTTTTCTATACCTTTCTTATAAAATGCGGAATTTTCACCACCCCAATATTTGATTTGAACTGAAAGTTTTAAATCTTCACATATTGCTAAATTAATACGATTTGTAACCCAATCAGACCAATTAGTATCAATTAAATTTTCTGCTTTCCAATTGGAAACATATCCACGCTTTATATACTGCAATTGAAATTCTCTTCTGATAAGCACAATCCAATCTCTAACTAGCAGTGTAACTTTAGCATAACTGTCATTTTGAATCGACCATACGTCTGAAACAGCTCTTATTTTACTAATTGGAGAAGTTGCTTCGTCGTACCCATTATATTGATAAGCATGTATGATGATCATAGTTGGCCAAATAACATTTTTATTACCACGATTAATGTAACTTTCTTGATTGTATGTTTCATCATAAGATGGATTATTATTATCTGCTTCCTCATCTTTTATACCTGAGTCAGATACGATTGTAACACAATAATCAAAATCATCTTTATCTATTGTTGTTAACATTATATCCAAGAATTCTTTAAGTTTTTTAGGATCGTATTCACAAACTGCAAAAAATCCGTAAGATTTTGGATAATCTTTATCATTTTCAACTTTAAGCCTAACGTGTGTGATTACACCGAAATTACCTGGACTGCCACCAATAACAGCACGAAATAATTCGTCACCTTTTTGAATCCACTTTTCTTTATATTCTTTATTAGTTTCGTCATAAGATATAATCCTAATACCTGTAATATAATCTACTAGGAGTCCAAAACCTCTCCCAAGTTGTCCATAACCCCCAGTTTGTATATGTCCACCCAAACCTACATATTCACATTGACCCATTGGTACAAACGATCCATTTTCTTCCAATTTATTTGCAAATTCATCCAATGTGTAACTAATTCCTATTTCTAATTCAGTTTTATCTTCGTTCCACTCAAATTTTTTATACGTATTAGATAAATCTAATTGTATGTTATTACGATCGGTAGAAGATGCACCGGAATATTGATGTCCACCTGTACGAATAGCAATTTTTAAATTGTTATCTTTAGCGTATTTTATTGCTATATAAATATCATTAAAATCATCTTCATTATCTGCTTTCGGATATAGTATGTATTTAGGGTTCATATCTTTAATACTACGAAATGAACTTGTAGCATATTGATAAGATATATGAAAATAATCATTATGATCTTGTTTATAAAAATATATATCTCCTTTAAAATTTTCAAAACCACTGGGGGTTTTTTTTTGAAGATTGTTGAGACATTTTGATATTCATGATAAAAAAAAAATAATTTAGGTTATTTATAATAACTGGAACAATTAAATTTAATATAGACGTATTCAGTAAATTTTATTCAAAGTAGAAAAACCTTCCTTTATTAATCAGGCCTACGTACGTGGTACGCGTAGTACGTATGGCGTAGGAAATTTAAAAACCTCAATCTCTCTATATGATAATGCACAAATTGGTAGTACATTGAAAATTAATAAATCGGTTAATCGATATTCACCCTATTTAAAAATTTCCAGATGTAGATTTACAATCTCTTGCGATGAAATAATACGCCAAGAATAGTATATTCTTAATAGAAACAATTTCTTTCTAAAATTCTCAACTTCTTTGCATAAAAATTGTACGCCAAGAATAATATAAACTAAATAGCAACGACAACGGAAACTACTGCTGAATTTGGTTTATCTCCAAGATGATTTTTATTCTATATAAGTGATTGATTTCCTGCAACGGTACAGGAAATCTAAAAGCTCAATCACTTATATAGAATAAACAAGCCAAATTCAGCAGTAGCTCGCTTTAATGAATGCATACAATATTTTTAAGTATATATTATTCTTGCCGTATTATCTATCTAATCTTCTAAACCATCTAATTCAGAGTTCTTCCGTTTAAGCATTTTTGATTGGTTATCTTCATAAAATGTGAGTGTTGGAAAAAATATGAAATTTTATTTTTACATATTAATGTGTTAATAGTGACGACAGAGTTAAAGAAATATGAAACTCCAAATATGCATAATCATACCAATTTTATCTACAGTATCTATATTTCAATATTATTTATTTATTTATCTTCTTCTATATCAGATATCTTAATTTTTGAGTCGTTCGCTTTAATGTTTTTGATTGGTCGTCTTTAGAAAATGTGCCCAGAGTGTTGGAAAATTATTTTCACATACTTTCGTAACATCAAAAATTATTAATAATGACGACGGATTATGGAAAAGTGAAGGCTCAAATATGCTTATGCTTACCGAATTTATTTATACTTTAATATTTAATTTTAGTTTCCATGCTTAAGTCTTTGATTGGCCGTATCCAAAAGCATGATCCAAGTGTGGGAAAACTTTGATTATGACGATTTCAATTGTTTGAATAATTGATTAATTCGCAAGTTTGTAACTCATGGTAGAAATAATAGTAATTCCGATTCAATCTGATTCTTCTTTCTGTCAATACCGGAATGCTAAGAAAGTTCTGTAACAGAATTTTTTTATGGTAATTCACAATAGAAATCAATAATTTATTCAGACGCAATCTACCCCAACCTTAACCACATACTGTAGTCAGTGTCTGAAATTGGGTTGCGGAGTCTGCGGACCGCAACAAATTTTAAATTTCCGCAACCAAAATCTGAAGTGCATATGCAAATTTCGCACATAAATTTGCAAATTTTACTAATAAATTTTAATTAAATGCTTATATGCACAACTAAATTTTTATAAATTCTTATAATCCGCAACTATTTTTTTTTATTTAGTTGCAGCCCGCAACTAATTTAAAATTGAATTTCAGACACTGACTGTGGTTATCAGAATAACGGCAAACTAATTCAGGCTTAACTGCATATTACATTTCGAGTAAGTGATATCACGTACTAAGTGCTAAACAGCTCATATTTTAATTTAAATAATTATTAGATCCATTGTAATTAGTCATATAACAATTAGGACCTCACACAACATAGCGGGCTTTATTATGATTGGCTGATTTTTGAAGATCATCTTATCATAACAAAGTCTTATTAAAGTAACGATTTTCTGTCACAAGATTGAATTCGGGCCACGAGTACGAATTCCTAGAGTGTGAGACAAAAAAAATTAGAAAGTTCACGTCTTACTTTATAAACTGTCAAAGTAATTAGGTAATCCGCGAGGTAATTCGGAAGTTAAATAAGAAGCAACTTATTTCACCTTGAATAGGGTGTATGTTAACAAATATGTTGAAATTCCGTACTTGTTAGACAAGCAAGGAACTCAAAGAAAGACCTTATTTTTTGGTAGTAGATGAAGGTATAGATGGTTAAATTAGTAAATATTAAGTAGCGAAGTTTTTTCTTTGCTATTTAATTTGTCTTGCCCTTAGTATGTCAGCCCAAGATCTTGTGCATTGAGAAAAGCAAATGTTGAAATGTGAAGGAGTATTGTAAATATGAAATGGGCGTTAAATATATAAAAGAAGTGTCAAATATGTGGGACTTGGATATTGAACATAGCACATAGAGTATAGTGGGCTTTAAAATCATGAGAGCAGAGAAATAATCATGAGGGCTAGCCATAGAGGCATTTTTTCAATTTATTCATTTAGGCTATGAAAGAATTTCTAAAGAAAAAGTTATTAATATTTTTTTTTGTATTTAGATCTCTAGTGAGTCTTCACAAGATTATTAATGTGCTTAGATCATAGTCGTTAGACGATTTAAAGATCTTGATATTGATGAAAATTTCCAAAGGTGTAGAAATATTAAAAGATAAGTTCGAGTTTCGTGTGTTTTTACTTATTGTAGTTGATTAATTATTTTAATTTATTTATATTAATTTAATTATTATTCAATCTATAATTATTTATTATTGGCAAGTGATTTAGTTTTAAGAATTTTATCATTAACATGAATCAAAATTTGTGGCAACGATATTTTAGGCTATGTTTATTTTTTTCTTGATTATTGTAATAGATCAAATTAACTAATGGGTAACTTTTTGTATATAAAAAACATTTGTTAAAATATGACTAAAACATAAAAAAAATGAAAGTCCGTATTTAAGATTTTTTGTTTTTTTTTATACATGTATAGCATAAGATCCAAGTACTGTAATAAATAATTATAATTAACTTCGACATTAGACACTATTTCTCCATCATCTCGTCAGGTTTATTGCAATTCTTAAAATTTAAATAAATGTATCTTTTTATTTAATTAATATCCCATATCTTTTATTTAATTAATATCTTGCAAAATATTTTACTTTGGCTCTCTTAATATAAATCTATTAACTAATCAGATTTTGTAAAATCACGAAATGATCTATAAAAATTATCCAATCAAAATGAAAGCCTGCTATGCTACCTCACACTGGTAAGTGCGTGTTATTATACCTCTCACTATAATTCCAATATAAATTCATTATGTAATATATTTTTAATTTAATAAATTAAAGTATTTGTATCATAAAATTTTAAATAATAAAATTATTACAAAAATACATATTAGGCTTCACAAAGTTAATTTCTTGGTTTTCATTACATAAAATAAAAATTTGACATGACCACCTGGATTTTTATTTTTTTTAAAAAAATATTTTTTAGCAATAAAATTCTAAAAAAGTGATCCATACAAGGCTTTTGAACTAAGCCAATCTCCTTTATATAACTAAGTAAATAGATTTTTTGGATCATTATGGTTCTAATGGTGGCAAGACATTAAACTTAACCTTAAAACCTGGAGATATGACCTTCTGAATTTGGTAATAATCTAAAAACTAGTGTAATAAGTTGCATATTCATGCAACCTATCTTATTTGCTTTTTTAAATATTATTATCATTAAAAATTCTATTACAGATTTATAATCCATTATAGTATACACAATATGAATTAAATTTGAATACCAATGTATATGATTAAGATAATTGCATTAGAATTATCATTATTATTTAATGCAAAAAATTTTCTTATAAAACTTTTCAATAGGAAAGAGAGAAATATATTTTTAGGCCATAGGTTTTTAAAAAAGCCACGTTAAATCACATTTTTACATTTTTGATCACAACAATAATCATTGCAGTCTCTACTCAGAACATTTTGAGTTCGATTAATTCTGCTAGTAAAGATGTAAAAACATGACTAGCATGGTTTTTTTAAAACTTTTAACTGGATTTAAAAATAGATTTCTCTCTTTTTTATTAAACAGCTATATTTGATGGTTGAGTTAGTATTAGTACAAAAAAATTTTGCTACAAATTATTCATTATTTGGTGACAAAAATATGTTAAAGTTAGTTTGTTGCAAATAGTTTCTGCTATGAATTGTTTCAGGGATAAATACTGTTACAGAACTTACATGTTAGATTTCTGTTACTATAGCATGTAGTTAAGATCTGGTTAGTCTGTGTTAAAATTTTCCAAGCACGTGTGGTGCAGCGCAGACCCAGTATGATCAGCCTATGTAAACTCAAAAATAATTTTATTAGTTGTCACTTCATATTGGCAGTCGAGGCTAGGAATGGGTTCAGTCAGCTATTAGTCGGCTAGCCGATCAGCTATAGCTATAGTCGATGTAGTCAACTATAATGGCTTAGCTGACCAGCTAGTTGATACCAAATTTTTTATTTCCTGGCTGATAAATCATAATTATTGCTTAATTAAGCATAAAGCATACAAATTATATAGAATTATTGCAAAAAATACCCTAGCATCTTCCCCAGGATCGCTATCACTTTTTCGCTATCACGTGACTATGCCCAAAAACTTAAAGTTTGTTTTAAGTTAGTTTTAGGGTTCCTATAGAGCTTGATGTTAGCAAGACATACAGTAAAATTGCTCAAGGAATTTTTTTGTTTGGGGCGAAAGGTGATTTCTAGCGATTTTGAAAAAGCAATTGATTTTCTGCTTGTGTTATATTACATCTGATCTCGTTATTTTATTGGCAAAAAAACATGTTATAGTGAATTTACGTCATAGCAAATTCTCGTTTTGATTGGCTAAGAGCAACTATTAAAATCTAGGCTAAAATTACTTTTCGACCAATTTACATTTTCAAAATAATCTAATTCTAGTCAAATTTACAAATTGTTTGGCCTATTGTGGATGAGTTTTAAACTCATCCCCAATAGTCCAAATGATCCACAAATTTGACCAGAATTGAAATGTAGATCAGATCTTCAATATCTTATACTATATATTAAAAGAACATCTTGTGCCGTCCACTATTAAAAGTTACGTTCTTGATGCCTGTTATACTTAAAGCAGGTTTTATTCTATAAGCATTAAATAAATATAAATATACCAGTTTATAAGTACATACCAATGAGAAATTGCCAAAAATTCGAGCATGTAAATTTGAATATATCTTAAACCTGAACCATAAATAAATATTTATTCCTGGTTCTTATTTATACTTCTATACTATTTCTTCAGATTTCAAATTAGGGTTGATCCAGGATTTCAACATTCTTTTTGATTAAATATCTTATTATATCTTTTATTAATAATATACAAGTTTTAAACTATTTAAACTATTAGTTACAAACAAAGAGTAAAAGTCACTGGCTAAAAAAAAACTTATATTTAACATCTATTAAATGAATATCGTGTACTAACCACATTAAAAGTTACATTTTTGATGCCTGTTATACTTAAAACAGGTTTTATTCTCTATGCATTAAATAAATATAAATGTACCTGTTTGTATGTACCAATGAGAAATTGCCAAAAAATTCGAGCATGTGAATTAAAGTGGCTTAAATGTATTTTAAAATCACATGAACCTGAGCCTTAAATAAATATTTACTCCCAGTTCTTATACTTCTATACTATTTCTTTAGATTTCTGATTCAGGTTGATCCAGAATTTTTATATTTCTTTTTGGCTATATATATTTTTTTTACTTTTTTAATAATATACGAATTTTAAACTATTAGTTACAAATATATAATAAAAATCGTTGGCTAAAAAAAAAAAAATAGAAAAAAACAAAAGATGGTTTGTAATTTGTGAGGTTATTAGTTTACTATAATATCAACAGTTTATTAATCCAAGGATCTTTCAGTATAATTACTAGAGCTAATGCTTCTACTCTAATTTTAAAGGGTTGAACTCTAACTGAGTTTGTTAACTCTTTACTGAATTGTCCTTTATTAAAGAGAGTGTATACATTTGACCAATCTGACTCAAATGTTGCTAGGAGATAATTTTTGATTTACTCAAATAAAGGTCTCTTCAGTGTTATACTAGCTTACTTCCTTTATTTTTCCTAAGTAAAATCAAAGGGACTTCTCTACATGTCTCTCTTTGTTGAAGTCAAATTCATTCATTTATATACATTTGAATTTAATATGCAACACATTAATGTGTTGTTTACACGTTAGTGTGTTGCTTAACACGTTACATGCTATTTAACAATGGTGCTACTAAGCCTAACACGTTGATGTGCTATCGAGAATATTTATAATCTGTGTTTTTAACACGCATATGCGCCGATACATTAACATGTTATGAAGATTTTACAAAAAGTGGCGATTATATATCAATCATCAAGTTTATACATATATTGACTAACATTTAAAGTATTATACAAAAATAGAAATGAAAGCTATCTATATGAAATAAAGGAAAGAAGATCTATATACAAATATGAGGTAAACTAATCAGGAAATTTGAATCTCTAATGTCACAATTTCGAATTTGTAATAGTGCGTTGTTATGGTTTTTTAAAATGATATATCAGGAACAGAGTTCATAAACTTAGTTAAATTATGAATATTTGCAATTTAATTTCATTTCAATCTGTGAGTAGGGTTCCAACATCCAATCCGGTTAACCGTCCAACTGATCAACCGAACCGAAAAAACGTCAACCGGATCGCAATTTTGACAAACTGGTTTAAATCTGCCAACCGGATTAATATAACACAAATGGGTCACCCATTGAAAAACGGGTAATCCGATTTCTTTTATTATGTCGACCTGCAACGATATTTCTCATTACGGCGCACTTGTCAAATTTAACTAATTTTTTGTCCTCAAATTTAAGTTTTGGGGTCAAAATTATTTTTACAAATGCACTGTAATATATAGGTAATTGGGTATCCAGGTCACCCGATTAGCATTACCTGATTACAATCGGGTGACCCATTTTTAATCGGATAATCGGTTTTAGTTTCAGATAACCAGTTCCAATCGGTTTTCACCCGACAGGTCACGGTTGGAGATTTTCAATCTGGTTTGGAACCCTATCTGTGAGTATAAATAATATTCATTAAGTCAAATATCTAAAATAAGCTATTAACAATTTTTTACTTTTAATTAACTTTATTCGTAATAAGCCATTTGAAGTTTATTTTCGTTTAACGATACCTACTGAATTCTTCTCAAATTAAACAAATGTAAATGGCAAATTAGCTGGCATAATGGAATAGGAATGCTTCAATTATATTGAGAATTTTCAGTACATTATATTTTATTTTATATGTTTGTGTAAATACAAAAAAAAATAATAATAATAATGCTAAACAAAATTTTAACTTAAACGGTCTAATTTGTGAGTATAAAGAATTTTTAATAATTCTGAGTAATTAAATAAGCATTCAAGTTATGAATATTTACTATCTATTCTAATTTCATTTACTTTATAGGGCGGCAAATAGGCACAGCAGGCGATTTCAGCAAGTGCGATAATAATATGTTAATTGCTACAACTTTTGTGCTATTTATTTTCGAAGTGAATAAAATATTAATCAATAACAGCACAACTCTTTTCTAAAATTAAAATAAGTATAGCAATAAAAATTTATATACATGCTTACATTTACTTTAACCAAGTAATATAGGTGGCGCGTAAGCGCCACCTGTTCAGCTAGTTTTGATTATTTTGATAGGCTGTTTACAGCGTGTGGCCCGAACTTTTTTTTTTCGCCATGGCTAGGGTACTCTAATATGTATAACTGTATAACATATAAAAATATGTTTGATTGAAAAATTGATTAAGAAATCGATCAAGTAATTTATCGGCTATAGCCGGCTACTAGTCGATAGTCGATGATAGCTGACCGATAGCTGACCTAGCTGACCGAACCATCCCTAGTCGAGGCCTAAAATATAAACTAAGTCGATGTTACAAAACCTACTTAGCCTGCTTAGTCAATTAATGTTAAAATATCACACATTTTGAATATTTTGAGCCATTCCGTTGCAAAAAATATCGCTCATTTTGAACATTTTGAGCCATTCCGTGCTAATCGTGCGTATCATACTTGATGTGCATGATGCACATGCTGCACATGACTTCCACATGTTAACGTACATTAAATCATAACAATAAAAGTAATGATCTAATTGTGCATGATGAGCCTGGTGCATGAAGGCACAAACATATTATATTAAAATATTAAAGAACACAATTGATGTTTATTGACCATTAACTCTGAATTAGATTTATGACGTTAAGATAGTAATTGTCATAATTTTTATGCTTTCCCACGCCAGATTTACAGCAGTAATTTCTGTATATTTCTATTGGCTACTTTTTTAAAAAAAGTTGACATTTTGATTCTTGATTTTTAGACCCGGCCGGGTTATGAAATCCAAGAAATTAATTTTGTATGACCTTATAATGCCCATTTGTATATAGAATAATGTATATTAATATATGTACGGACATATGTTGTTATGTGTATATGTACAGATATATGTTATTACGCGTTATCTGCACGTATCTATACATGAGACTATGCACGAGAACCACATAAATTGCACATTAATACGTCACTGTTGCACTGAATCTGCTCCTTATTACGTGCTGCAAACGGACTTTCACGTACATTGTCTCGTCTAGATTTGCGTGCAGGTTCGTGTAGTTCTATATCCAAACTTTTCGTGTATTGCAGAATCATTCCGTGCTGTAATTTGTTATAGGGCATGCGCGGGAATAGGGATGATGATTATTTGATTAAGGCGATTTTTTTTTTATCACGTTTAACATGGAGTAATTAGCAAAGCCTTATTTTGAAAATTATTTGATTAAAACTTAAAATAGAAGAAATATTCTTTGCTTTTAAACAAATCAGCCTTACAACACTGATGTCGAATGGAAATTCTTTAGAAACGAATAAACAAACATTATAATCATTATTATTAGCATGATACAAGATCGTTCAAACTTTATAAAATTCAATGCTATAATGGTATGTACAGTATGTAACATACAAAGGCGAAATTCTTATCTTTTGTCTAATCCAATTTGTGTCTATCAGTATTAAAAAAAAAAGAAATACAAGAAACAAAATGTATAAATTGTATGGAGTAACACTAACAAAAACTTGGAATAGAAATAATATTCATATTTTATCTAAGTAATAGCAATAAGATGCTTTGTCTATTAATGTACAGTAATTCACACATATTTTAGGCTACTCCATTATATATCATCATCATTTTTCATCATTTTTCTTTGGTTCCTCCCAATATTTCCTAGCTTTTTCTAGACATTCAAAGTATCTGTAATGAAGATGATTTCTAATGAATCCCGGAGTTACATAATCAATCTTTGAGTTCACTTTATAATTTGCAGTGAAAATGTTTTTGATTGAATTCCGACCATTAGTAGAACCATCAAATTGATCATAAAAACAGAAAAAAGCTCCCAAATCCATTAGTCTAAGATTTTGCTTAATAAATAAATAATTAATATCAGGACCATAAAGATGACGTTCGGAGCTTGGTTTACTGCCGTCTTGATAAAATCGGACCTCATCTCCGACATTAACGTAATTAAATAGATTAATCTTTGAAAGAAAGTGACCTAAATTTGAAACATGAGACCCAGGAGGATATCTTGGAACAATATCATTGTCATTGACTACTCTCCAAAAATTTTTCTTAATGTTAATTTCTTTGTTCATAAGTGACTGGAATCCTGCTGCGAAATCATTATCACCAAGAAGTGGAGAAGCAAAGGTGATCCCGTCACAAATCTCAACATTATCACCTAAACTAGCAGGAGATTGTAATAATCGTGCATAAAATAGTGTTGCCAGAGCGCCACCTAATGAATAACCTGTGACCCAAACTTTAACAGGCTGTGCAGTTCGTTTATAGATTTCATTGGCCTTATAACGTATTGCTTCAACTAATCTTAAAGCTGGATACTTTTTTACTGATTTGTGAGAAGAACATGAATTATCTGGGAAAAGACTAGTATAATATCCTGAATGAACTTCTCCGAAAAGGAATGACCTTTAAAAGTAGTAACGTCAGGTCAGTATTTTTTTTTAAATAAAACTATTAAGTGACAATTTATAAAAATAAAATTTACTTCGCATCCATTCTTTGAAGACTAAAATTAGTAAACCATTCTGCCGTGTTTAGGGGATCTGTTCCCCTAAAGGAAACGATGATAAAGTTTCGTTTCTAATAATTTAAAAATTATGATTTTGAATTTACGGAAAAACAATAAGATCATAGATTAATACTGGATGCTAAAATAAATAAATAATATATCTACAGTATATGCTTAAAAAGCTATACCTCTGACCAATATAAACCACCATAGGGACCGTCAATTACATTACATTCAGTAATAGAGACAAATTCTAGACCAATTTCCTTTGCTTCTTCCCGAATTGCTTTCTCACTTTCAATAAGTTTGTCAGTAATTTTCTTAATATCTTCGCTTCTAGCTTTTTCTGGATTCTTCTTTAATTCAATTATATCTGTTTGAGCATCCTCAACTAGAGCTGAATCACGTTGTAACATTAAAGCAGATGTATATAAAAATAACTCGGCCCTGTTTAGATTAAAGGTGGGATGCTTGCTATCATCCGAATGAGTGTCCGGATTGTCCAAAGAAGCAATTCCTGCATGTAAAATTTCCTCTTTTTTTTTTAATCAAAAAAAAAAAAAAGATTTGATTATGTTTGAATTTAAAAAATTTATTGGTTAATATTTTTACATAACTTACTTATATCTTTATCAGTAAATGGTGACCATATGTCTATTAGTTTTTGCTTATTTTCTGAAGGGCTTAATGATAGTAAAAATCTGATAAGTTTGATTCCAGCCTCAAAGAAATATACTAAGACTGCAAATAAAGGAAAGAGGACAAAAGTGATTATGAATTCTAATGGATTAGAGATAGGTAATGTAATATTAAATAATAACGTAAAGAATAAATAAATTATAACGCGTTTAAAATAAATTAAATAAGTAGTAGATTGGTAAATTAAAGGAATTTGTCGTATAATGGGATTTAAAACCGGTTTAGGAGTATTAACCAAGTCAACAAAATGAACAAGTTTTTCAGGCGATATATTATGTTTTTCATCTTTCTCATCAAGACTGTCAATAATAACACTGTCCGGTTGTGCCATATTTTGGAAATTTTAGAACTGTATATAGTATGTATTGAAGATACAACCTCAAAAAAAAAAAAAAGAAAAGAAAAGAAAAAGTTGAAGATTGCTTTAAATTTTCATAATTTGCTTTTATTATTGTTTTTTTTGGCTACATTCCGCAGTGATCAAATTTTATTAGGCAAATAGTTTCCTTTTTTAACAAGCAATGACATTAGAAAAATGTAACTAATTTTATAATTGTTTCAATCAAATAAACGGATTACCAAATATTTAGAAAAAAAATAAACAAATAGTATGGTTAAAGCATTTATGTGGAGTATGTGGAACATGTAGAGCATCGATAAATTAAATCGAACTACAGTATCGATATTACTATTATATATTCTAGAATTACACTATCGTTACAGTAAATAGTTTATAACCTTAATTCGGAATTAACAATTCAATGAATTTCTAAAAATTAGTGTATGAGCTGTAGCAAATGGTTAAATTTGAATGAGTTAACAATGTTGCATTGGGGTGTGCGATAAACAATGTTTGACAAAACTATATGCGGTACCATAGAAAAATTAATTATTGAAGATTTTTTTTGAATTTAATGATCAGGATAATGATCAAGGTAGTGACTGGGATTATTTGTCACTTTTTATATATAATTTAATAATAAAGAGTGACTTGTATGTTTTTAGATGTCTAGAGCGAATAACTTTATTGTTCTTAATAATTTTAGAATAAATAGATTCTTAAACTCCTTTATAACAAAGTTACGTTGAAACTTTTTTAACATTAATATATAAATTTCAAGTTGACTCCTTACAAAAATTCTGCTTCATGTTGTAAACTATACTAAGGGACGTATTTTCATTATGGGCAAAAAATTTAATACTAGAATACAAATTTTTTTTTTTTTAACGTAACTTTGCTATAAAGGTGTTTAAGAATCGATTTATGCTAAAATAATTGAAAAAAGTAAAGCTATTTGTTCTAGACATCTAAAAACATACAAGTCATTATTAAATTATATAAAAAGTGACAAATAATCCCAGTCACTACCTTGATCATTATCCTGATCATTAAATTCAAAAAAAATCTTCAATAATTAATTTTTCTATGGTACCGCATATAGTTTTGTCAAACATAGTTTATCGCACACCCCAATGTCGCATGTTCTTCGATACAGTCTCGGATATTACCAAATGTGGATGATGAATGCGAATACACACTTTTTTTGGGTGATTATCATGAGTCATGAAGATCCTTTCAATTAAGTGTTTAAGAAGAAATATGTAATACAAGACGATAAAGATCGATCCGAATATAACGAAAAAAAAAATGAACATGAAACAATAAAAGAATTATCTTTATAAATATCAACGAAGGAAGATCAATGCAAGTATCAATGTAGCTAGTAAAATCGTATGATCATCACATGAGGATGAAATCCGCTTTATATAACAACAGATAAGATAAATAACATTAATCAAACGCGGATTTCACCCTAACCTGATCTACGTAGCGGATTTTACTAGATAGCTGCGCAGGTTTCACCCTATCGTATTATTATTAAAGTCATTAATAAAAGCGCAATTTTTATTGTCGTTATTAATAAATAATATGGGGTTTTTGCCTTGAAAATGACCCTACGGCACTAGTAAATAAAGATTGTGTAACCAAAACAAACGTTATTGGAAATTATGTAAGTAAAAATTGATGGTAAAATATTTATCCGCTAGGCAAATCATTTCCATTCTATTTTTAGATATTCAAAAAATCTTCCGCCAAAATTTCCGGACTTCCATAACTCATTTTAATATTAACCGGTTATAAATTTACACGAAATGAACTTGGTGCTTCATAAATTAAAATTTATCAAAAATCTCAATTTTTTGTTTGGGGACCTCGGAACCCTATTTTCAAGGCAAAGACCCCATAAATACGTAATATACGTAATTATTATCAGTAATTTATTACATTGCTGTGGTCTCGTGATGGGGAGGCATCGGCCAGTCCGGTCCGTCCTGGTCTTTATGAGGACCGATTATTTATGGTCCCGGTCTGGTCCGTTCTTGATCCCAAATAATGTCGTTAGTCGAAATACCCTATTTAATCAGACATTTAGACAATTTAGTGTCAAAAAATATTTCGAATGTCAAAATCCTAAATTGAATAAATATACATTATATGACTAATACCATTTTGATAAAATCAAGAGAAATTACTCAATGCTGCTTTAACACCCAGATTAGCAGATTTTTATAGTATTCAAAATTTTTATTATTATCTTGATCAACCCAAACCAAGTTTCATAATGAATGCCAATGTTTAATATTCCAACAGCATCATCCAAATCAGCCGACTTTTATAGTCACGAAATAACGCGCAGGTGCGTTATTTTGATTTCGGCATGAATTAAGCATAATTTAGGGTATTCAAATGCTTTCTGGAAATTTATTTCTACTCCAATTCCATAATAATAACAATTACTAATATCACTCATCACACCGAATTTTCTAACTCAACTGCTTTCAATAATAAAGCCTTCTATTCGTCTTTCTTAACACCAATACCATATTAATAATTGTAACCAAGTGTGCGAAGTTGTTTAGAGTTCATTTTTTTTAAAGAAGGAAAATTATCCAGCACTAAATAAAATACCCAACTTTAATTGACTAGAACTTAGTGGAGGGCACTTAATATTTAGCACATATACACAAACAATAGCCCTACAAGAAAAGTGGTACGGGTTGTGGTACGGGTTGGTGTCGGGTATGCTCGAAATGGCGCGGATCTTGTGGCACGCACAGGAACGTTTTACAGAATGGCACGGTAAAAATGGCACGGACATTACGGCAAAGGGTGGCACATAATATCACGTCATATGAAATGGCACGTTCAGATGATACGTATGTGTACGTTACGCACGTGTTGGCTCGTTTCGTGGAAAGCGAAAGATCAGTAAAGGATTTTTTAAAAAATGAGCGATACCTCATGATTTCACTGAAGAAACTTCCCTGTGTGTCTTAACAAAAAAAATTCCTTACAAAATTTTGCTTCATATGCATTTAGCTTGTTCATCTTATATTAATTACTTATGTAAATTTATGGTTTTTAATAGTTAATCCACATCGTTATCGCGGTGGCACTAATGTTGTTAGCAGAAATTGTTTTATACTTGTATGATAGAAATATTTCGACATTTGATATTTAGTCTGCTGAAATGTCTAAATATTGCTGAAATGTCTAAATATTGCTGAAATCCTAAATTATACCGAAATGTCTAAATAATGTCGAAATGTTTAAATAATGTCGAAATGTCTAAATATGTCGAAATGTCTAAATTAAGAAATATAGATGAAAAAAACATATGGGAATAGGTTCACTAAAGCTCTAGCGTTCATACTCAAACGTTAATACCTATGACAAAACCTCTAGTCTAGGACTAATTATTTGAACCCGTAGCAATCATTCTCAGAACGCATAAACTACTGGCCTCTCGGTTGCAAAATTTCCTAAACCACATCCTGACTAATACATGAAAACACAGGCATAAGAAAGATATCTAACATACGCCCATATGGCTAAAAAGAGAATCGGGCGTCATCTTGCAGCATCTGCTTGGTCCTTGCACTGCCATTGCAGCCATGGAGCCTATCCACTAATAAGGTCCACTGCAGCCGCGGAGCTTAACTATTCACTAATAAGGGCTTGTACTGCGCCGTGAAGCCTAACTATCTATCAATAAGATCCTTGCACTGCCACTGCAACTGTGGAGCCTAACTATCCACTAATAAGGTCCTTGCACTGCCGCTGCAACCATGGAGCCTAACTATCCACTAATAAGGTCCTTGCACTGCTACTGCAGCTGCAGAGCCTTACTATCCACTAATAAGGTCCTTGCGCTACTACTGCAACTACGGAGCCTAACTATCCACTAATTAGGTCCTTGCATTGCCACTACATCCATGGAGCCTAACTATCCACTGATAAGGTCCTTGTAGCCGTGGAGCCTAAGGCCACGCAAAGTTGATTTTTCGTTTTGCATTACCCGCCGTCCCATTTTTTCAATTTTCTCAAAATTTTTTTTTTTTTTAGATCCCAATTGTGCCAATTGTTCGATTTTTGACATCTATTTTTTCTCACAACGTCAATAATTGAATGAATTCTAAGTGTGGCAAAAAATTTATTTCAATAATTATTTTCATCCGGTGTCACCCGATGGAGACCTTAATTTCCCGTAATCGGCCGATAGGACTGCAGGAAAAATATGACTGCCGGTCCAATTTTTTGATTCCTT
>QKWP01000114.1:172533-201269 GCA_003550325.1 Gigaspora rosea
AAAAAAAAAAAAAAAAAAAAAAAAAAAAAAAAAAAAAAAAAAAAAAAAAAAAAAATCCGCCCGTCCGTCCCGAATTTGAAATCCATGTAATGCAAAACGAAAAATCAACTTTGCGTGGCCTAACTATCCACTATTAGTCCTTGTCAGCTGCACTACCACTGCAGCCACAGAGCTCAACAACTGACTACAAATATCACGTAGCTATGACTGATGCTATTAATACTTACCGGGCATTTAAAATAGAGAGGTGGGCGGGAGAAAGAGCTGGTCTTTACCAAGGCGAGTGATAGATAACTTACTCTATTCCAAACAAAAAATTCATCTTTAACGCCCACATGCCCACAGCCTCCAACATAATCTGCAATAAGTCAGCTGATCTTGCAATAATGCTGCTCCGTCACTTCATCTTAACATTAGAGGCTTATACCACTTTATTTACAGTAAAAAAAATCATTTATTATTGACAATACTACATACATATATACATATATAATAATTTTATTGTTTATATTTAATTTAGACATTTAGTCATATAGTATTTTATTTAGTCACATAGTATTTATTTAGTCAACTATTTTCAAATTTAGACTTTTGACATTTCAAAAAAAAAATAATTTCATGTCGAAATATATTTAGACGCCTAATTGGCTAAATGGTTGACTAAATTAATATTTCGACTAACATTAGGTGGCACGTGAATTTACGTTCATGTGCCAAATCCCGTGCCAATTCGGCCAGTAAACTGCCGGCACGCGCATACGGCCCACACGGTCCCACGGAATCCGTACCAATTCGGACCATACCCGTACAAATCCGGATCTTGACCCGTGCCACTAATGCCCGTGCCTATCCGACGCAACCCGTGCCGATCCGGACCAATTTTCTTATAGGGTAGTTTAGGCATTTCGACATGATTTAGACATTTTGACATTATTTAGGATTTCTTCATGCCTAAATATTATATGTCGAAATATTTTGACAAGTATAAAACAATTTTCAGCTAACAATCCAAAAAACAGTCCTTTTGATTTTATCGGCTGAAAATGACGTGTTACTTACCGTTAGATGTAAACATACATCATATGACATCATCAAGCAATTTGGTTAGGTGTTATGAATATTTGCGAGGCCGGTAAAGTACCGTTAAGGACCGGTCCATGTATCGGTCCCACGGTCTTTACGGGTCCCGGTGAGATCCCCAAACCAAAATTGAGATTTTTGTTAATTCTTAATTTATGACTCATTTTGTAAATTTATAACCGGTTAATTTAATATTAAAACGAGTTATGGAAGGTCGAAATTTGAGAAGGCGGATAAACAATTTTGTCAGGACATCGTTACACGAATTTAATGTTTTTCCAATAATAAAAATTTTGCGGAAAATCAATTTTGGGTTGTTTGGGTTACAAAATCTTTACTCAAAAAATTTCAAATTATACAACATATAGTAATTTTATAGTTATACGTGCCAAAAGCACGGGTCGAACACTAGTTTTAACCACATAGAAATTATATAACGGCCAAAATAAACAATTAATTAAAATTAAAAATACTTGTCGAATTTATGTAATTCACGTGACCTTATAGTGCCGTATGCTCATTTCAAAGCAAAAACCCCATATGTTAAAATAATTTTCGCATTGTTTTCCTTCACTTTAGTCACGTTTTCTGAGATGACCAATCAAATGCGGTGTTGTTGTCCAGAATCTTCGGAAGATTGTACTGTGTTAGTGTAGTTCGTGTTAGTGCTGTTAATCAGTCCTGTCCGGACCAATAGTTCTTCAGTCCATCCAGGGATCAGGTCAGTCTGGTTCTTTTTAGGATGGACAAAGGATAATCGGTCCGGATATTAAAATTGTTATTAGTTAAAACAGACTTTCAGATTGTTAATTACGAACCTTTTATTTCGTTATAGTGCATATCTCAAGTTTTTTTTTATCGAATAATTATTAATTTTTATGCATCACAAAGTTGATTAATAAGGCGTTTATGTGTAATTCTATAAAATACTAGTCAATTAAGAGTTCTGATTGCATGTGGGTAAAGTACTGATTATAAGATCGTCATACATCATACAAAATGAAGGATACCACTTTTATCCGGTAGATCAACTGTCATAAAAGGGCTAAAGACACTTTATCATTATGAATTGTTGATTATATCAATCAACTAATCGTCATTATATCAACTACTAAAGTCGATTTTTTCGAAGATCGACACTATGCAAGTTTCATATTCATGTGTTAATTTTATTAACGCAAAGAGGAAAGTTGGTAATGAATCAAATAATTGTCATGCAATATGGTATCCCCAATGCACTTCCGGAATGCGTGACAGGTGGATTGGGTCAAATCGTCTTTTAGTAATAGTATATTCCATTTAATGACACATTTTGGTCTAGGAAAGTTTATCTATATTTATTTGGAAATTCAACTCATTGTATTAATTCATAGTTGAAAATTCATGTAATGGACTCTACTTGTGACTTTGGAAATTTGGCTGAACTAGAGACCCTGAAAATTATGATTTTTAATTTTCTAAGGTAATCCAAAAAAAAAACACAAATTTTGAAAATAACGAGCAAACGACAAATTCTTAACTAATTCCTTACACAATAGTTTATTGCAAAAAACAATTTGAATTTTTGAGTTAAATTATATACTAGTTTCAGAAGATTTCTATGTTGAGTGATTTTATTTTTCATTGTTTTTTTTTTGTGAAATCTTTGAGGCCCTTTTTTGTTTTAAATATACATGTCTGAAATTAAGCTGATAAAGCATTGGGGCATCTTAAACTTAGTTATTACATACATAATGCAAGTCATATCACTACAGTAATCATTTATTATAGAATTTGTTCACTATTCAGTAAATGCAGCATGTGGTTAAAGTCGAAATGGCTACATTAGATTTATTGTAATTTCTATTATGAGTTACTGTAAAAATTCTGATACATGACTTAATTGGTGATACATAATTAGTGATGTGCCGCGTACAGTACTGTACGCTAAAATTTTTGCCGATCACTTTTGCCAGCCAATCAGAAGCTGGAAAAGAAATATACGTACTGTACGCTAAAATTTTTCAGGTATCATATAAATGGCACATCACTATACATAATGATCAAGATTAGGCTAGTTTTGTATTGAAACTTAACATAATTCTATCATGAGTTACTGTAAAAAATTTTTGTTCCGAACTTCTGTTGACCTCAATATATGGTTAAAGGTTGAATGTAATTTCTATCATGTTACCTTAAAAAAAATCTGTTACAACTTACTCGATATACTGTATACCGTAATTTGTAGCTATTAAAATTATTATGATTTCTATCGTGAGCCATTGTATAAATTCTGTTGTTGAACTTATTCGCCAATTGTATGTAGTTATGTGTTAGTTAGTTGCATTAAAAATTATTGTACAACTGTAAAAAAATCTTGTTACAAATCTTGCTATTCTAGTGATTTGTAGTATGTAGTTAAGGTCATTCCAAATTGATTCTTTGTTTAACATAACATAAATATTTTGCAAGAGAGGGGGGAAGGGGGTAAAAAATCAACAACAAACCCAAAAAAACAGCAATTCTATTTGCTGTAAAATTTAAAAAGCCGATACAGCAATTTGATTGGCCAATTTAGTGTTTATTTTATGTCTAAAATTTTAAAAAATAGAGGGTGATCCCATTAAACAAAGAATCAAATTGGCGTGGCCTAAGGTTGAGGTGATTTGTATTAGAATAAAATGTTGTGATTTTTATTGTAACTATTGTAAAATTCTGTTACATTACAAAACTTGCATGCTATCTTGGTATCAATGAAAGGAGAGTTAGTTGTGTTGGAATTATCATGATTCTATCATGAGTTACTATAAAATATTCTGTTACAAAACTACTTGACACGTAATACGTTTTAAGGTTGAGTTTGCATCAAAATTATTTTGATTTCTATTATGAATTACTATAAAAAATTCTTATACAAAACTTGTTTGTTATTCTAATAATTATGATATGTGGTTATGTTGAGTTAATTTGCTTTGGAATTATTATAGTTTCTATCATGTTACTGTTATAAACCTTACTATAATTGCAATATACAGTATGTGACTCACTAATGTATGTTACTAATGTTGTCCGTATCTCATTTAATCTAATATCAAAGATACAAAATGTATATAACAAAAAAAATCATTTTTTTTTAAAAAAACATAAATAGATAACAATTGAAGATGTGAATAAGAATGACTAGTTATTTCAGTATTCTTGATTTTCGATGTTTCAATTTTCATGCATTGATTATTAGTTCATAGAATTTATGCCAATTTTATGTAATTGATCATGCAAATGGTAATAATCACAAATTAAAATAGTAATTATTACAACTAATAATCTTATATCAAAGTTTACCCACATTCAGCTTATGATTTTTGGATATAAAAATCAAAATGACAAAGTGCAATTGAGTTTGCTATCTACCAAATTTAGCAACATCGACTATAAAGTTGCTATGTGAATATCAAATATTTACCTTTTAAAGGTTATATTTATATATATATGCACTCATATTTATGGCCTACCAGGAGTCTAGACATTTTTTCAGTAATGTGACTATATATATATTATGTAATGTGGCATATTCTGATTAACCTTTTGGCTTTATATTAAAGGTAGAGTGTAACATAGATCATTTTTAATAGTAATCACGTTGCAAATTATGCAAATCATAACAAATCATATGATGATCATATGATTTACATAGATTCTAACCAATCAGAGTTGATAATTTATGTAGATCTCCTCGTAAAAATTAACAACTCCTCGCAAAATTTTATAGTATTGAAAAATTGAAAAATATATTGAAATATTCTTGTTTATATTTACATAAGATTAAAAATCAATTTTTAAATTGTTTTTGACTAATTTATTTTAATTTTTAAAATTATTCTAACTTTGTTTATATAAACCGCTGATTTTTGTATGTACAACAAATAATTCGGCATTTATATTTATATTGTATTACACTATACCTTTAAGGCTTGGGTTAGGGTTCATGAATCAAGGCTAATTTAAATACTAGTTTTGAGTATGCAATTTCAACCTTTTCTTTTTATTTTCATGTACATTTGTTTTGTTTTGATGTCAGGCAGACCAAAGACATTCAAATTTATATTTTCCAATTGGTTGTGCCATGTCATATTACTACAAAAGTCTTGACTTCTAATGCAATTCATGCTTATCATGCAAGCAAGTAATTTGAAAATAATAATGATTTAAAAAAATATATATCATTATCTCATTATATGAACAAAATAATTGGTAAAACACTTGTCACAGATGAAATTTTATATGATATTCTTGTGTTATTTGTCTTTATTCAATTGTAGGTAATTTTATTATTCTTGATATATTGTATATTAATAATATATTAAAATTTTCATAATTAATATTTTATCTAATTATTGCTATTTAAGACTAAATATTTGGAATTAAATATACAATAATTTAAATCATAAAAATACATAAAATATATTTTAGTTAAATCTTTTAAAATCTTAATTATTGTATTTATATTGAATTATTATATATATCTTTAAAAATCTTCTACTAATCCAATATAAATGAATTAACTATCAAAATAATTCTCTTAATAAAAGTAGTAGATCAAAAGTTATAGATTTTTAATCATATTGATATATATTATTAAAATGGTTATTATACAAGAAAATTAGTACTTTAGACATATCTTTTTTTTGCATAATAACTTAGATGAATTTCTACTAACATTTTTGTAATTGTTACATCAAGTTGCTTGTGAGTAGTACAAAGCAACACTTAGTTTTATTTAGTTAGCTTTTAAAAAATTAAAAATTTTTAGTTTTATTAGTTTTTTTAAAAAATTGAACAAGCAATTGTTTTAAAAAATATTAAATTAAGGAATTATAAAAAAATTTTTCTGTTGTTTTAATAAATCCATTAGGATGATTTTTATAAAATTTCAAGATAAAAAATAAAATATAAAAAATAAAAACAAATATAAATAAAAAAAATAAAAAAAAAAAAAAAAAAAAAAAAAAAAAAAAAAAAAAAAAAAAAAAATTAAAAATAAAAAAAATAAATAAAAAATAAAAAAAAATAAAAAAATAAAAAAAAATAAAAATTAAAAAAAAAAGATTTATGTAATTTAGCATATGCATTTTAACTTACTCATCTGATCAACCAATTATATCATAGGATTAGGTGTAATGTAAAATCAAAAAAAATTGTGATATTTTAAAAAATTATTTGTGGTTTATAATTTTGCTTATGAAACCACTTATCATGTTTTAACAAAAAAATTCCTTGTGAAATTTTACTATAAACTTCTTTTCTCATTTACATACTATTCTAACCTTACTCTAACCCCAACTAACAAAAAGAATGAATTGTTTTGATCATTTTGATTTTATGTTATACTAAATCTTATAGAGTGTGCTACAGTATACCTGTGCAATATAATTAAATCCAAAAAAAAAGTGTCTACTATAATATATTTAGACATACCATTTTAAAACTATCTCAGATTAACTAAAAGATTAATTGAAGCTGATTCAACATATTAACAAATTGTATTATTTGTATACTAATCTAACTTATTTCAGATTTGTTATTACTTTAAAAATAATATGTATTTAACTAAAAGTGCTAAATTAATTTAGAGGCAGAACAAATGTTGCCAGAGGCACTTTATAAAAATATTGTCTCAGATTCTTTGAACTTTAATTTAAACCCATCTCAGGTAATTGGATTTTAGATAATACAAAAAGGCAGTACCATATCCGCTAATCTACAAATTTTATCTTGTTTGTAGTACAAAAAAATACATGTTGATTGGTTAATAAATTCAAATATATAAACAAAATTCGCGTCAAATTTGTTGTCTTATCTAAAAGCTATAATAAAACTTATATCAAACCCATTGCCTCACCCAAAAACCCATTGGTTTTTTTAAGTAAGTAATAAAATTATTAAAAAATTGTAAAAATTTATTTTAAATATATAATACAAAATATTTTTTTAAATTTCAGTTATGTATATTTGTTTAATATGTGGAAAAAGTTTTAAATCACTTCAAGGTTTAAACCTTCACCAAACAATAGTATGCAAATACAATAAGAAGTGTAGTAATCTTGACAAACTTCTATTTCGTACTGTAGCTGAGTTTAAAGTTACATTAATTGCACTTATTCATCGAAAGTTATCTCTTAATTTTAAATCAATGGGAAAACAAACACTTATTGTACTTTGTTCTGAAAGTTTGTTTTATTCAATTTTTAGTGGACATATTCATTATTATTCAAAACGTACTAGTAAATACAAATGTATTTTTCATGGTAATATAGCATATCAAGAATTAGCTAAAATTTTCAATAATCTGAATTAAGGAAAAAAATTTTACAATCAAAATCAACAAACTTATATAGTTTGTAAAGTTTCTGATCGATTTGTTAATATAATTGAACATAATAAAGAAGAAGAAATTGATCCGCTAGAAATTTTAACTCAAAATAATTTGTCAGTTAGTCAACTATCTAATAAATCTAAGAAATCACGAGTTCTTTGGGGAGAATTTTTGGCAGAATGGAAAAAAAAACAAATCAAAGAAGCTGATGGTAATTGCTGTTGTATAGGGCAAATTCATTTTTCATTTTTTATTTCTCAAGCACAAATTCTTAAAATATAAAATGTACAAAAATATGTTAAACTTATAGACATTTAAACAATTAAATTGAATAAAAATTTCACTTATTTCTTAAAACAACCATATCTCTAAATCCGATTCTATTTAATCAAATTGAAAAAATAATTTATCAAGTTTAATATATAAATGTAATAAGTAATAAATTCTTTGTTTTTTTTTTTTTATTAAAAAAAAAAATATATATATATATACATATTATTTATAACATATAACTTTATATTTAAATCCACTAATAAATCATACTACATGCCAAGTTGAGTTTGCTTACCCCAAACCTCAACTCTTATCACTACTAAACCTACTTTGTTGGTCTTATAGGTCTGTGTAGGGATGTTATGGTCCTGCAAAGACCGTGGTCCGAACCAGTCTTTTGGACCAGTCCAACCAGTTTTTGGTCCTAAATTGAGGACTGGGTCCAGACCAAACATAGCCTATAAGTTTCTGCCTAATTCAGTAACTTATTGATTTTGTCCCAGTAACTTGTCGATTCAGTCATTGGCGATGTTTTCCAATGATCTAATCTGTGATCTGCGAATGCTTATACGTATGCGCACGACTTATGACAATCTGATTTTTTTGGAAAGAAGATAATTTTAACATCCATACCCAGAATTCATGATGATAGCTATAAGTAACAAGTTTTTAAAATCTCATTTGACAATGCCAACATCGATTAATTTGTGTAGTGGACATTAAAAACCAAATAGACTACTTTACCAGCAAATTGACCAGGCTATAGACCAGTTTATAGACTGGTCCTGGACCACGGTCCAGTCCACGGTCCTCTGCTAGGACCGGTCTTTAGGACCAAGACCAGACCGGGACGGACTATAACATCCCTAGGTCTGTGTAAATTCACATCTGATCTGGCTAACACGGATTTGCAATAGCATATTTGCATATCAGAACTAATTTCATATAATTACTTATACATAAAATGGCTCACTAAAGTTAGAGTAATATTAGAACATTTCATAATAATGGACAGTTAAACACAAACATAGATGTCGGAGGTACAGTGACTTACCTGGTAAGTTACTGATAGGTTCAGCAAATGATGATTGTATATTTTTATCTAACTCATCTAATCTGCAGCATAATTTTACATAATTTGTACAAATCAAATAGTAAAACAGGTATAATTTGGGTCTGCGCATCAGAAAATGAGAAGTCATACACATGTCCTTTTCCATGATCACCAGCACGCCTCGATAATCACCTCTTAAACTACCAATATTCATTGCTTTTATCGTGAGTATTTTTTAAGTCCATTTTAAGTCAAATTGTATTATTTGTTACTATTGCCATGTTCTAAGGATTCATTATTATGTAAATTGTATTCACCGTAATCATTATTGCTCAATCTTCTGCTATGATTCCATAGTTATTCACTTTAAACAATAAATAGCGTATATAATAAAAATCAAAACCTGATAATGCATAGATTCAGCAAATAATAAATCAACGTACCGGTAATTATTTGTGCATTCAAGACCAAAAAGCGAAAAAGGTAGTTGTGAAGCTTGATATGCACTTTGAGATATTGTGCAACTAAAGATTTCCCAGTACAATTATTCTGTTAGTTCATTTTATAAATTTTGGAAATTATGATGATTTGCTCTTTGAACTCCTGACATATCAAGAATAGTAATATACCAGAATAGCTGACACCAATCCCTACCATTTTAGTACAACAAAGTATAAGAAAGACTTAACTATTTAAAAGCATATATATATCAAGGTAAGGAATAAATCATACCTGTCTTACTGCAACTCCATTTAACACTTTAATAAAAAGGTATATAAATTGATAATTATACGTATTTAGAATTAATCAAAAAGAATTAATAATTACTATGATCCCAAAGGTAAATGCTGATAGTTGTCTGATCGTAACTTAAAACTATTAAATCTGTGCTAATTATAAGAAATTATTTGACAAATAATTTAAATAGAAATTTATCACTTACTATTTATCTGAGTTAAGTCCCAGTTATACCCTTTAAACTAATATTATCGAAAAATATCAAAATTCTAATTGATGTACTTCATTTATTTTGTGGTTCCTGTGATTTAAATACCTTATATTTATTGCTACCACTTTATGAGAAAGAGGGCCATTAATTATAACCTCGAAACTCTGATTCTCCTCTAAAATTATTTCTGGAATTATCACAATCATTATGCGGGTACCACAAGGGCATCACCATATTCCTCGAAATTGATTCTCTTGTTTTGATAATCCTACATGAACTTATTGGTTGTAAAATGTTCCAGTTGCTACTATTTTCTGAACTACAACCTTCGTTTTCAATAGAATTATCTACTAAGCGCTGATCTGTAAATTTATCTCTTAGCCTTTATTTTCAATATATTTGTTAACTATTGGACTCCAATCTTTATTTTCCATTTTTGGTAGATTGTTTAAACCTTCTGGTTCATGACCTTTATTTCCTTTCTGTCCATGTAACTAAAGCAAAATTTTTAATATAGATATAATTACATATTATTATTTATATTAAGAATTAAAATGCTTATGTTCAATCATAAAAATTACTTACTTTGATAGCTTTAGTATACTATTCTCCAATACCAAGCTTGGCGAACTCTATCTAAAAAGAAAAGAAAAGTTAATAGAAGTATATGTGAATTGGTTCAGTAGTCTCTAAAGTCTGATTAGATACAAATAAGCTTGAAAAGTTTTTTTTAATACCATATGGCCATCCGAAAGGCATCATTCTTGATTTATAATATTAAATGATTAAAGATTGTTGGAGTTAATAAAATAATGTCGAGAAGATAATATGCTCTAATTCTAACCTCAAGCTAACGATGACCCTAATTTTATAAGGTGTCTGATTGCATTAATATATTGTTAACGATTCTCAAATTCATAAAATAGTAGAATTAAAGCAATTTTACTCTATATATAAAATTAAGTATTAAAAAATTTTTTACCTTCCGATAAATGTAATTTGTAAAATTCAATATTTGAAAACGAGAGTACCGACTCTTTCTTATATATAAATTGACTATTTGATATCGTCTATAGGTGCTCTATAAAGGGAATTTGTAGTAGTTTAGCTATTAGATAGTTTTACTATTAAAACATATACGCAAATTGAATTAAAAAAAACATTACAATCTTCTGCAAGCATATAAGGATATGCCTTCATGAAATTTGTTTGGAAAGTTAATTACTATTGTTCTGAACTTTTTGACTTAATGATTTAATACTGTGTCTGATCTATAGCATAATTTGTTTTCTTGTCAAGATAATTTAATTAACATCACCACACTTCTTTTGTTAAAATATAAATATAAACCAAGGATGCTAATAAAAGTATTTATATTTCCGAATTGCACATACAATATGTTACGCATAAATATATATGAATATAATTGCAAAATTTAATTATAAATATCAAAGATAACTAAAGAACAAGATTATAGCGCCCACCCTTATTTATCCAATAAATATAACTAAATTTTCAAAAAAGTAAAAATCTATTTTATGCGAAGCTTTTTGATTTTTTGTACTTCTGATAATTCATTAAAAGTATAAAAAAGCATTCTGTTTTCATGTTCAATAATTTCCTGAATTGCTAGTTTTCTTTTTGATAAGTGACCACCGTTTTTAAGAGTTTTTTGAAAAAATACTGATACTTGAATATAGTTTTTTTTTCTCTACAGCATTATACAAAAAACTTCCTAGTCCCCATTTTGAGTGTTTTTTAAGTAATTCCCATCCATGGTATACCAACGTATGAATATAGGGAGTGACTTGGAATAGTATATATAAACTTTGTATAAAGGTTTTACTATTTAATGGATCGCCTTGAAAAGGTTTTAAAAATAAAATAAGCCAATTATATACTTGTTGTTTAAATTGTTGAGGATCTGTAAAAGGATTAATCATCGCTTTGTATAGATTAAAAAATTCATCCCAAAGTTGTCGTAAAATATGAGCTCGAGAAGGTCGAAATAGTATATTTAAATTAAATTCATTCAAAACCTTTTTTTTATCATCACCTGACAAAGAAGTATATTTCCAAATATGTGATTCCTCTTCCCAAAAATCGAATGCAATTTTTAATCGTTTCATTTCATTTATAATTACTTGTCGACTTATATCATTAAAGAGACCTTTTTCTTCGATTTCTGCTAACATCATAGTCCAAAGCCTATCAGTAATTCGTAAAAAAAGATGAAGTGCATCGAATTCAATATAATCAAGAGGGATCATGTCAAAAAGTGGTGGTCGAATATGACCAGGATAGGTTTTAAAATCTATTTGTAGCTTTTCCATTGACTTAGTTATTTTCCAATTATTTTGAAGTTCTGCATGCTGGTTTTTAGAACATTCGCACCAAGGGCAAAAATATTTTGAAATATTTTGAATTGGCACTATTAATTCCTAAATATATTGCTAAAAATTTCTAGTCAGAACTGAAGTATAGTTCAAATTTTCAATGAATATTAGCACACATTAATCCTTCATTTTTAAAAACTCGTAGCTCATCAAGAAATAAACTTAGTGCAAAATGCAAAGTTTCATATTTTTCGGTACCCGGATATAAAATTGTAGTATAGTGATAATCAGGATGATGGTGATGTAATCTATCATTTAAAATCATCATAGTTACCATTACTTGTTTTATTTTGCGCTCTACGTTTCTCCCATCTCCTGATATCCGAAGATGAATTATAGGATCAGAGGATTGTAAAACATTTTTGTGCATTAACTTGGGAATTATATAAAGTAAAATATCTTTAGCACTACATTGCACTCCAGTTCCAATAGCATTGATTACTTCATAAACTATTTTAGCATCAAAATTATCGGGCTTTTTTGTTATACTAATTGCATTATTTAAATTAAATTTATCTAAATCAATTAGATTAAATTTAATTTTTTGATTCTTTTATTGAGTTATATTACTTCGTTCATTAAACACGGACCATTCTCGTGGTAAAAGTTGCTCTGTAGCTGCCAACTTACGATATGCATTTCTAGAAATTTGCACTTGATCAATTGCTTGAACTGTTTTTTAAAGTTTTCGTTTTGTTTTAATTTTATCATCTGATCCAAATTTAATATGAAAATGAAAATCGTATTCATTTACTAAAAATTCTAATGTTTTAAGAGTTAATTTGTCTTCAGGATGATATACTTGCGATGCTTGGTTATTAATTATTAATAATAATTTTGATGACAATACTCTAGCTCGCTTTTCTAAAGTCATTTCAGTACATTGATTAGCAGGTTTAACTTGTCTAGATTTGTTGTAAGATTCTCTAACTTTTTGAACCGTTTTTAGCTGTAATCCAAAAACTAATGGACCTGAGATTGTACTTTTAGAACTAGGATTAATAGACTAAAAAAAATTAAATTTATATAAAATTAAATGAATTATTATATAATAATAAATATAAAATTACTATTTATTGCCAGTGGTGATCATCACCAGTGATCTACAATGCATAAAACAAAATAAACAAAACAAATAGTTTAATTAAATAAAAATTAAATCTCTTTAATATTAGGGTAAGGGTAAGAACTGGGATGGGGCAGGGGGTTTAGGTTATACCAAAATTTTACAAGGAATTTTTTTTTTGCATAAAAAAAAGTAGTTTTATAGACAAAATTTTAGGTTAGAAGCAATTTTAGCAATTTTTTAAAAATATTTTGGTTTTATTATACAAAAATTGATCTACATATTGCACCTGATCCTGAATTTTAATTGGTAAATTGATCACTGGTGATGATCACCACTGGCAATAAATAGCAAACTCCTAATAAATATAATATAATAATATACCTTTTCATATAATAATGCAGCTTGTGAAGTTGATTTTGTTGAGATAACTATGTTTTCAAAATTTACTCCGTATTTTATTAAAAACTGTGGTTTATTATCAATATAATCAATTTGACAATAACAATTTTATGCTTTGATCCACATCCCCATTCAGTTATAACAGCATATTAGTCTGGAATTTTATATTCTTGAAGTGGTCTATTGTTTTTTAAGGTATGATTTTCTTGTTCATTTTTTTTAAAGTTTTTTTGTTTTACAGTTGTAACTATATTTGAAGGATAAATACCTTCTTTTTGGATATTTTATATAAAGCTACGTTGTGTTCTATTTTTAAAACATTCTTTATATATAATTTTTGTAGAAGAAGGATAAGTCAAATCTTCTTTAATTTCAAGTTGGTTTTCTTGATTTAATAGATTCATGTTTTTTACAAATCGAAATAAAATTATTTTTGATATATATATTAATAATTATTATCTTTATACTGTACATTAATTTTGTTGTCAAATTTGACGCCTGATATAAGGAGAATTGTGACATGATCCGCAAGATGCAGCAAAAGCAACCATTAGGAGGATTTTTGTTGATAATTTCTATTTAATGATTGATGCATTGTATATAGTCAAATTTAGAAGCGTCAAAAATTGATTATATACTCAAAATATGATTGGTTAAATTTGTTGTCAAATGATTAACACATTGTATATAGTCAAATTTAGGAGCGTCAAAAAATTTTGATCAATTTGTAGATCAGCAGATATGCCATAAAGTCCTAAATACAAGCAACCCTCTAAGCCACCCATTTTGGCCAAATTTTTTCAGAGGATTGCTTAAATTCGGAACTTTAAAATATCCAATTTTATTGGTCAATATATCTTATATATAAATGAGAGTTGCTTAGGGCTGTGTCATTAATCACCTGATTATTTTTTATCATAGGCCTATCCCATTTCTCTTTCTTAATATACAGTAACCTACCAAAATATTGTGGACACTTTTTAAAAATTCATATAGAGCTAAATAGACAAGAAATAAAGCTAAAAATAATACTATAAATTTATTAAATTTATATCTTTTAAATAAAAAAAATTTATGAAATTTTATGAAATACTTTTTAAAATAATTAAAATTAGAAATAATTTATACATCGCACGTGTGATGTTGTCGCACCTGCTACAGATCATAAAATCAGGTATAACGTAAAATTAAAACAATTAAAATAACCTGTTTTTTTATTGGATAGGGTTAGGGTAAGGTATAGATTGTGTGTATTGGCGAGAGGGGGTTTTTATAGTAAAATTTTGCAAGGAATTTTTTTTGTTAGAATCCTAAGAGTAGTTTCATATACTCAATTTTAAGTTATAGACAATTTTTGACAAAACGAACGTTTGTTTTGAATTTTTGATCATGTAACGTTATACCTGATCTTGAAATTTGATTGGGAGAGCGACGTATAAGGCGCATCGCATGGGCAATAAATAAATTTACTCTTAAAATTATTTAATTTTTTGCAATTTTCATAATTGCTAAAACAATAATTGTCAAAAATCAATTAAAATAATACCTATATAGTAAAAGTTATTTTTTATTAAGTTAACTAAATTTCAAAATTAAGTAAAAATTATTCAGCATAACAAATTACATATAACTTCAAATTTTTATAAAATTTGGAAAAATATTAAGTTAGTTATTACCTTTAAATGTTAAAATTAAATTACTAAATTAAAATTAGCAAATTACTAAATATAGTAATTTTTATTACTATATATAGAAATTATTAAATAAATTTTTAAAAATTATAAAACTTTTAGAATATATACAATTTGGTATGCTAAGTAAATTTATTTAAAAAAAATTGCTAGTTTACTTCAAAAAAATTAAGTTTATATATTACCATATTTAGGGGATGGCTAAAGCCAGGTGCGTTTATATGTTTTTGATTATTTAATTAAAATTAGGGTAAGGGTTAGTTAGGGGTAGGGTTAGAGCTTAAATTATAAGTAAACTTGTCTTCCCGGCATTTTTTATTAATGCTCCTATACAGGTTTAGACACTCATTTTCTGTATTTTCGGCGTTTTTCACATTTTTCTTTGTTTTTGTCTTGTCGGGCTGATCCGTAAAGATCAAATTTTACGATTTGATTGGCCTTATATCACGTGAACGCACCTGGCTTTAGATGACCCCCATATTTAGTAATTCAAGTTATTATAAAAACATATTAAAATTTAGCAAATCGCAATAATTTAAAAAACTAAAATTTACTAAAATTTGATTATTTTAAAAACCGTAGCATTAAATTTTTTAAACTTTTTTTTATTTAAATAATATAGATTTAAAGAATTTATAGTATTATTTTTAGCTCAATAGCTTATTTATTTATCTCTATATAAATTTTTAAAAAGTGTCCACAATATTTTGGTAGGCTACTGTAAATATAGTCAGGTTTTTATATATAATTTTAACTTTTTTTACCTCCTTTTCCTTTTAAAAAATCAACTGATTTTTGTCACTTCCCTTATTTTATTTTCTTATTATTTTGATCTCAAAATGTGGAGTTGCTTATTTTTGAGGATTGCTTATATTCAGGACTTTACGGTATATATTATGCACTTTATACTAATCTAATATCATTTAAGGCCTACTACCTTCTTAGTAAATATAATGAGCTACCAAAATATTGATTTATCTGAAAATACTAAAGTAAATAAACTCAGTTTTAAAAGAGAAAAATGTTACCAGAGGCTTTTTGCAAAATATTGTCTAGCTTCTATGAATCTTAATTTAAATCTATCTTAGGTTAGTTAAATATTTATACAAAGAAAGTTTACTGTATTGTTACAAAATAAAATATAAAGATAAAATTACAATTTTTGAAATAATGCTCATGCCTGTTATTTTATGACAATATAGTAATAACCAGTGTTTAAAATTCAAATCCAAAGTTATGTTCTCAAAAGAGCATAATTTAAAATTTTATTGTTCTCAAAAACTTTTTAGTATTCATCATATTTTTAAGGAATGTTCATATTCTATACTAACAACTTATACTAAGTTTGTGCTTATTTATTAATAATTTTTTAAACTTTATATATAGTTCTTCATATTTTTTCAATATAATACAATGTATTATACAATTCAATTTCTAATAATTTTTTTAAAACTTCAAGTGCTTTTCATATTTGCTCATAATAAAACAAGCCTTTCTATAAAATTTTACTAATACTACTATTGGTTAATACAATAAATTAAAATCTAATTACTTTTGTTATTTAAATATTTAAACTTCATACTAACAAATACTTTGTGTCTTTTTAACTTGCTTAGTAGTACATAACATTTGACCCAAATCTTCTATACACAATAATAATATTTTCTATATAAAAAATACAATACATATCTAGAAGATTCAGATAATGACAGTTTTCTAACATTTAATCAAATACTTCTGAATTTTCGGAGCCGTGCAAGCTGGGCATATGGTGAGTGCTATAGAAGACAACACACCAAATATCTTAGAATATATATCATCATCTCCTTCTGATATATTACCTTTTAATATTTACAACAATTTAATACCAACTTATCCTGACGATGAATTGCTACAAATAAAACTGACACTACTACTACTGATTCCAATACAACTTCTTTGGCAAAGAAAATTTCTACAAACCTATACTCAGATATTTCTAAAATATATGATCCACTAGCATGTTATAACAAATTCCTTTATCATCACAGATTACAAACCCTTCCCTCACCACAAACTGTGGATTTATTTTTAGAATATATCCAATAAAACTACCCTATGTACTACTCTAATCAATATATCAATAAAACCTCACCCACGAATTAGCTACTACTTCATGGAAGCATATATTTATTTGCCATATGAAGATTTCTTGCCAGGCTACTTCTTTTCACCCTTTGATGATTTACATTCTTTTTACAAACTCGAACTCAAATCATTTACCAGTTCTGACTTGAACTCTAGTAATAACAACTATTTTCATACCAACTTCTATTGATGACTTCTTTTATCCCACACCTTTTACTACTCTACTACCTAGTGATAGCTCACTAACTACAAATATCAACTCCCTATCTATACCAGTACATATATCCTTCTGAGTTCTATACAGAATCAGAAATATAGAGGAATCAGTAATTACTAATAACCATACAGCAAACAATAACTATCCAATAACTAATAACAACTATATATCAAACAACAACCATACTTTACAACTTAATATCGCTATCCACAATGTTCAGGGTTACAATACAATTACCAAGCAGAACTTTGTGAGGAATACTGTTTACAGCATAACTTATACATTACTGGTATTACAGAGACCCAAATTTCATCTAACAAATCTAACAAATTTTTTAACACAAATCACTTTACCTATTACTAGTCTATTTTAGACAACTCTGCAGAGGGCACTGCAATTATACTATACAACTCTATCAAATCTCATGTTTATAAAATATTAAGCCATCCTGGAGGTGCTATTGCTATTGATCTTTATTTTAAATATGACTTTAAATTTAGAATTATTTCTATATACTTCTCATCCACAAATCAAATCTATAGAAATAATACTCAACAGGCTACAATAGCTGCTACAATTCAATGGATCCAGCAAGCTTTATCATCCAATATTCATCCAGGACCCCGAACAATACATATTAAAGGTTACATTAGCTTTAATATAAACTTTTTAAAATTTTTATCCACTTTTTATCAGAGCTAATTAACCATATTTTACATATAAGCTTTAATATTTAATAAATTTTAACCAATTATCAAATATAACAATACTTTTTTTAAAAAATTTTTCTCAAAAAAAATTTTTCTCAAAAAAAAATTTTTTTCAAAAAAAATTTTTTCCAAAAAAAAATTTTACTTAAAAAATAATTTTTTTCAAAAAAAAATTTTCTTAAAAAAAAATTTTTCTCAAAGAAACTTTTTCTCAAAAAAAAATTTTTCTTAAAAAAAATTTTTTTCAAAAAAAGATTTTTTTAAAAAATTTTTCTTTATCCAAATTTTAAATATAGCCTATTTAAAACTTATTAATTTTATTCACTTTTAATAATATAACATTAAAAGCTTTTATCCACTTTTAAATGTAACCTTTTGACCAATATCCACTTTTCAAATATAACATTTTTGTAAAAAAGTAACCTTTTTAGCCAAAATTTTAATGTAACCTCTATATATATTGTTCGGGGTCCTATTCATCCCATTATCTTAGGAAACTTTAATGCATCATCTACTTTCTCAACATCTAATATAGCCAAAACTCAAATATTTTCTTTTCTTCACAACAATAATATATATGACCTTGCTGGTCATGCAAATAACTTGGAACACACTTGGACAAGTAGTCGATACTCTAGCAGAATTGACTATATTTGGGCTCATAATTCAATAATTCCTTTCTAACAAAATTTTCAACTCATAGTTCAATTACATCTTACAGGTCAAACATAAAAATATCGGACAAACTATCTGCTATCCAATATTTCTATATTACATAACGATAGTTTAACAAAATATCGTTAACTAAAACAACTTGTTTATATGTTGCCAAAATCTGTCCAATATTTTGATTTTTTATGAGAAAATTTTAGATAAATATCGGAAAGGCCAATATTTTGAAGAAACTTAGATGATATTTTGGTTATTATATCAGGAAAATTTTAATCAGAAATCGACCAATATCGGCTAACATCAGCTAGCTTATGTTAAATGAAAGTGCATTATAATATCAGTGATAGATCTGTGAGGTTTCTGCTATTTTTCTAAAAATATCGGCTATCAGATATATGTATACATCGATATCGATATAATAAATTAAACTCGAAACGTTAAGATCATGAGTGTAAATTGAAATTTTTATCATCCAGATATTCAGATGATCCTCTTAGTTAAAGTTTCTTCAGTTAATAATATACAAATAAAAAACTAGTATTTTATGGCTTTAAGCAATTATTATATAAGAGAATGTATATGTATGTAGTCTTTATTTAAAGATGATTTCATATAATATATATTAGATTGTGAACTAAGGGCGAAGCAATCCTTATATACTTATCATTTTTCATAATGTTTACGCTAAGATGGTAATGTCTATATTATTAAGTATGAGTTATATATGCTTTCTGGCAAGCAACTCATTTTATCAAGTTTATACAAGCACAAAATATCGAGTATATATATGTCTATACATGTTAATATAGTGACAACATAATGAACTGAACAAATATTAAAGAAAAATATGTGATGCAATTATTCGTTATAATATAAATATCAGATAGCCGATTTTTCCATATATATAATATATAGTATATTTATATAATTTATAATAAATTAAAAATATAGTAGTAATACAGTAGTAATACAGTAGATTGATATATAGATAATAATAGATTATCATGTAATACAATGCAATATGCATTATATATTGTACTTTCTATTTAATGGGATCACTGACATATAATCCTGATGCTTTCTTGAACCAACAGTAAATGTTCCTGCTACAAATCTTCCCAGTATGTTATGTACAAAAAATATGCAATCACGATCTATATCATAAAAATTATTATGCCATAATTCCACGTTACAAAGCTTATCATCCTTTTTGCCGATACTAAGATGACACTTTAAATTCTCATTTTGTATTTTTTTATACCAACGAACATAGGCGAGGCTGTGCTTTGTTGATTCTTCCGGATAATCAAAATAATGTTCAAAAAAGAACTGAACCTGGCCCAGATACATATTTACTCCATCTTCATTGGCAAATTTTGCAAGAATTCTTGATGAACTTTCATATCTTTTAGAAAATGTAGAACCGAAAACTTCATCACTTATTCGTATTCTTTCATATTGATTTATTATAGACGATATGCCTATCGACCCATCTAAATTCAAATATTCGGGCAGAACAAATATATTGGTGTCATAAGCATTATTATAATATTTAACAAGTAACTCCATAAAGTCTCATGAGATGTATGCATTTATTTTCTTTGGTTTAAGAAAGATTCCAGGAAATGAATCAGCCCTAGTACCGGTGCCAATTCCTTTCTCTACCGATTTTGACATAGAGAAAAAATTTATTACATCTTCGTTAGACATTTCTAATCACCCAAACTGCCAGAACATTTTTTTAGCGCCAATATAGACAAATCTTCGGATAAATTAGCACTATTACTATTTTTAATTAATCCGTCAATTTTTCTGTTTCGTTGAATGATATTTATAAGTTCCAGCTTAATTTGCTTAATTTTTCTATTACTATTTTTGTAGCTTTCTAAAAATTTAATTAATATTGTTTAGAAGATAGAGATATCAACTGCCTGTTATTGACTTTTGTTTTAAACAAATTCTTAATTTTTCAATTATATTTACCTAGTAATCCATTCATCTGTTCAAAACTGAAACACCAAAAAGAATGTAAAGGACCATAATCTAATGCACATTCAGATATGTGAAGGCATAGATGAAGGTTTGGAGAAATCTTCTCAGGACCATAGATTTCTTCGATAATTTTTATCATGGCTATCAAACATTAGTGTGCTTCTTCTAAATCTCTTTCATCGATTATTCTACAAACCAATATGCTGCAAGCTCGGACGAAATAAGTAAGAATTTTCCTATTAGCATCACATAACAGATTCCAACAAATAGTGGTAGCATATACGAGGATAAAAGTTTTTCACTAGTCTGCCGTGAACCTTGAAAATCCTTTACTAGTAGAGATTTTACAAGGAATTCTACCAATATCTGATGGCACATCGGTTTTATCTGCCAATTGCTGCATAATTTTTAAATTATGAGAAGTTAACCTTTTACCTTCAATCTATAATCTAGTTATGATCCATTTTGCTATTCTCAAGAAGAGGCAATACATTGGGTCCACTACCAGGAATCTAACGGAATTGAAATATGAAAGCCTATAGATTTCAGACCATCTGACAAGAGTATCAGAAAGATGCTGTTTTCTTCATTTAGCTGTCTTGCAATTTTTCCAATGTATTGCATCATTTCGGATAAGATTGTGGTCAAGTTCTACAAACCAGGACTCCATATTGGAAATACCACCAAAATAAGGTTGGTTCCAAATGTCGTAATTAGCTTTTTTATAGCAGCGATGACATGCTGCCTTAGCCGAAATATGCCTACAAAGTTTCCTTGCTGCAGGTAAGTCACTGGAGCAACAAATTACTGCACATTTGATTCTCTTGCCAAATGGGGACTCACACGTAGCCAATAGGTCTATTCCTTTCCAGAGCTCTATAAGCTGATCGATAATAGATGCCAAGTAATGGTTTAACTGATGTAGCTTTGGTTCCGATGGCCCAGGTATGATAGACAAAGTTATTATATTGGATGGTTTAAACCTTTTATGTATATTAAATTAATATCATATTTGATTAACGAATGTAAAAAAAAATAAAAAAAAATAAAAAAAAATAAAACAAAAACAAAAACCTTTCTTGACGTGAAAGATTACATATGACAGCATATATGACCCCCACGCTATATTGAGACATCTCAAATGGTTGAAACCAGTCCAAGTTTAGCATCAATCCTATATGGCAATCAGCTGTTTCTGGACGAAAAAATAACTCACCTTCATCATCAGAGAATGATTTCCATATCCTGCCATCATATATATCTGATAATTGGGGTTTTGAAGGTCGATAGGCCCATCTTCTGCATGCCTTTTCAAATCCTGATTGCTGGAATAGCTTTAGGAACTGTTGCTTGAGATTTACCACGGGATAAATTGATACTGGCTTTCTGATTATTCCATCTTGCACCCTGACTTTTTTCGAATGTATTGTATCGCATAATACTTGTCTGCTGATATTTGCATGGTTTGGAAATTCCACATAAGTACAGCAAAGTATTTTTGGTGTTTGTCCTGCTTTTTTTGTTGAAATATCTTTTGGATTATATAATTTGCAACAAGATTTGCATACGTGAATCTTGTTGCATGATCTGATATACCAGGCATCTTTTTTGCAACGTCTATTGATGTAGGAAGGCCACAATACTTTTGTTCATCAATACGAGTTAACAAACGCTAGAGATATTTAATCAGGATGTGAATGCTTGTATCAGAATGCCGATATTTTTGTTGGTAACGAAAAACCCACAATACAATTCCTAATAAATCTTCGTTAACAATTCTGGCATTGGTCTCTAGGGTATCATCTAAATCAGGTACATCGAACCTTATTAAATTCTCTTCTTCACTCTCTTCTTTATTCTCTTCTTCAGTATCAGTTTCATTAGTTTTATCGCTTTTCATGTCATCATTTTTATTCTTATTTTCATCATCATCAAAAGAATCTGACAAATTTTTTCCAGAATAAAAGGATGACATTTTTGCATTATGAAAGCCTTTGGGAAGCTGTGCAACAAGGAATTGAAGATTTTCTGGCTATGGTAGAGGCATCAAATTATATGATTCACTATCTGACTTTTCACTATCTGTAGAATCAATAACCTGATCCATTAAAAAACATTCATCATATCTGAAGACCTTTTGCCGTTATCAATATCTTCTGGCCAATATTCAACTTGACGGTTTGATATAGCATGCTTTCCTTTTACTGTAGAAGGTTCTTGTTCTTGTGCTTCATGGTCTGCCTTAACTCTTGGATCTCTTTCTATACTATTGCACATACTACAGAAACATGCTACTTTTTGCAGTTTTTTTAACAATTCCTTTGTTTTTTTTGTAAGTCATGATAAAATATCTATGTTAAGAAACAAGACACGATATTAAGAAAGGTACGAAGAAACAGTATTAAGAAGTAAAAAAAAATATTAAGAGAGAAAATATTAAGAAGGAAAATAGCTTACAAAAATGTTTTAACATATTTATATTTCAGAGAAAAGAACAACATCGGTAATTTAGTTTTTATTATCAATTGTACAATATGCATATCGGACAAAGAATATTTTATTTTACACTTTTTACACGTTTTACATATTTGGTGATTTTTAATTTATTTATTAATGATTGTTTATTTATTAATGATTATTAATGATTATGTTTTTTATCCAAGGGATTCCTTCCCTTTGTAATGGCAAAATTACCTCTCTTTTATACTATTTTACATCAGAAAGGGTATAAGTGGCTTAAATGATGATTTACAATTCATTGACTAATACCTTCTTTTCTTTCTCACTTTCACAAGCCATTATTTTACCAGATGGTTCTCTCTTTGGAGACGCAGAATCTTCTTCTGACAATCTCTAAGCCTGAAATAATGATCCAAAGTTCTTGAGGTTGATCGTTACAAAGCCCCAACTTAATGATCATCATATTACTGTGCCCACTTTCGAATCTAGCTCATAACAATAGGTTTCAAAACAAAGAGCATTAACATCAGTAATTCATTTTTTAATATCAATTGTACAATACGCATATCGGACAACGTATATTTTATTTTATATTTTTATATAAGTTTCAAAGCAAAAAGCAAAGAGCAATAGCAACAGTAATTTTATTTTTAATTTTATTTTTAATATCAATTGTACAATAATTTGGAAGTTTATTTTAAATTTCTATTACAGAATTCACATGTTTTATTTTTATTATATAGAATCAGAGTAACAGATATATATTTCGGAGAAAAGTTAAAAAAAAATCTAAGAAATCAAAAATTAATTTGGTTTAATATTTTAAAAAAAATCAAAGAAAGTTTAATTTGTTTTGATGAAATCGAAGCTTAATTTGTTTTGATAAAATCGGAGTTTAGATTAACTTGTTTTGACTAGATTATTTTTACTAGATTATTTTTACTATATATTGATAAAATTAATCAATTAATTATATTTTTACTCTGTGATTTGTAAATTTCAGTATCCAATATACATATCAGAAGAAAATAAAGTCAATTGCTTTTTATTATTGGGTCAAAAAGTAATGAAATCAAAATTTTATTTTTATTATTATACAAATATAAATTATATAAATAAAAAATATATATATAAATTTTTAAAATACGATTTACATGTGTAATATTATATGTATAAAAAAAAATTTTTTTAAAATATGATTTACATACAGTTTGGTTTATTTTACTAAAAATAAAATAAAGTTATGAAAAATGATCATATGCATCGTACAACATTAAGGAATTAGTATTGAGGTTTATTTAAAGGTTACTATTTAAAAAAAGAAAAAAAAGGTTAAACGGTTTTATAAAACAATCTAAAAAATGACTCAGCGACTTGCTTTATTTTCAAAATATATATAAATGTAAACTTTTTTTATAAACATCTAATAAAAAAATAATAAATGCATATCTCGCACCCTGCGATGTGCTTATATATCGCACCCTAATTTGATAGGCTAAATTTGTAGATCGTTATTTTTAAAAAAATAAACAAATTATTGTGAAAATTTTTAGGTTAGGGTTAGTATAGAAGGTTTACTAGAAAATTCTTAAATTTCTTTGCGCCTATATGCAAAATTTTGTGCTGAACAAGTTTACTTAGTCGAAGTAAAAAGGTTATCTTAATAAAATTTAAAGATATTCGCAATTTTTCATTTTTTTTAACTTGTTTTTTGATGATTTCTCTAAATTTTATTAAGACAATCTTTCCAGTTCGACTAAGTAAACTTGTTCAGCACTAAATTTTGCATATAGGCGCAAAAAATTTAAGACTTTTCTTAAAATTTCATAGACTAATTCTTAATCTAAAGAATTTTATCAAAAATTGTTTTTTTTAAAAAAATAATGATCTGCAAATTTAGCCAATCAAATTAGGGTGCGATCTACAAGCACATCACATGGGTGCGAAGCATATTAAACTTCATAAAAAAACTCACCTGACAAAAAATGTAGTTAAAACGTTTCCAGAATTTTGCAAAATTTGACCGGCCAACCAATTTATTAAGTTTGTATGACCTAATGGAAAAAAAACAATTGATACAGAAAAGCAATATGGGTATCGGAAGTTTATAGTTGACTCTGAAAAAAAATTATTTGAATTAAGCGTCATAGTATTTCATATGTAATAGTTTATTTCATCATATAATTAATTGTTTATTTCATCATATAATAGTTTATTTTAAATGATTGAAGTTTATTTTACAATTTAATGACATTGAAATTTTTTCGATAATTACATACGTATAGTAAATACAATGACAACCAAACTTCATGACAAATTTCTTTTTTTTTTTGAATATAAAATTATCTGTTTTTCGAATCTTATTTTTCTTCTACAAATAAATTTCTTCCATTACTATTTGGTACTTTGCTTCTTATTCAATTTTTTTTCGTGAACTATCACATTTTTTTTTCTACAAGTAAATTTCTTCTGTTACTATTTGATACACCTTCGTTCATTTAATAATTTTGTGTTTCTTTCAATATTCAAAATAGCCCTTGGGCTTTTTTCATACACACATAGGTAATACTTATCTATTTGATACAACTTTGCTTCATATTCAATAACTTTCTTCGCGTTGGGTCTTTTTTATTTATAGTAGTTTTGAAAATTTTGGAAAATTTTGGTCTTATTTTTTTCAAATATTTATATCATGCCACCAAAAACTGGTTTTCATTTTGGTTCTTCTCTCAAATCTTGTGAAGTCATGGATTCCAGAAAAAGGAAATGTTCATATTCTCTTTCTTCTTGTTCTTCTTCACCCTATAGTTCTCGTTCTCACTCTTACTCCCATTCCTATTCTCGTTCTCATCATCATCGCTCTCGTTCTCATACCCATCGTTCACGCTCTCATCATTATCGCTCTCGTTCTCGTACCTGTTGTTCTCGCTCACGTACCTGTCGTTCTCGCTCACGTACCCGTCGGTCTTACTCATGTACTCATCATTCTTATTCTCATCATTTATCTTCACATCGCAAGTATTATCATTATAGTAGATCAAGTTCAAGCGAAGGTAAATTATCTATTTAATATTATTAAATAACAATAATTTTTTACTAATACAAATATCGGCTGTATGATATTCAACTAGATTCTACTAAAAGTAGTCGCAAAGATTTAGAAGAAGGTATATTGTACATTTTATTTAAATTATTGCTTAACAGTTTATATGAATATCAGTTAATATAACTTTTATTATAGAAAATTTAGCCTTGAAATCTCAAGTTGCTCTTTTGAAGAAAGACTTGGATGTATTGAAGAAAGATCTAAGTCGGATGTCTCAGAAATTCAATGCTCACAAACTTCCTTAACTGACCGCCTTGATGGTATGGATATCGACGATATTGGTAATGATGGTGGTAAAAGTAGAGAAAGTAGAAATGGTTATAAAAATTCGAAACAAAAAAAAAGAGACAAATCTTTCTCACCTGGTAGATCATATGACTGAAGCCAAACGAAATTTAAGCAAGGACAATTGATTCCAATGGATTCGGAATATAAATTAGCATTTAGAGTAAATTATTTTTTTTATATTATATACTTTATTATTATACTAACCTGTAGATATGAATATCGGATTTGTATATTATATTTTTATAATAATAGAAAGAAGTACTCAGAGTTGCAAAGCAACTTGCACATAACAATCCATGCTTAGCAATTAGTGAGAAGAAAAACTGGCTTGATCAAAAAGAATTTGTGGAGGTGACAATCTTACCTGCTCTTAAACAACATATCAATAAAAACCTCCAATATTTAGACAGCGAAGTTGTTCGAGTGCTCCAAAGCAATCACAAAAGTCTTTTATTGACAGCAAAAATCAAGGCAGATAGAACCAAATTAAAGTTAAACAAAAAACGTGTTGGGAAAAATTCATGTATGCAAGGAGTAAGTTTTTTTTTGTATAAAAAAATATGATTTTATATATACATATCAGATTTACATTGCATTTGTTTAGAAAAAAAAAGAAGAGTGGACGGGTTATAGCATTTGATTCACATTAAGGATCCGATTATTAAAAAATACTGACCAAATTCCCTTAACCAAAAGGAGTGAGAGGACGACCTTGCTGATATGGTTGTTGAACTGCATATCATTCAGATGAACTATCTAAAATGGATATCAAACTCGCAAGGCAGGAACGATCCAAAAAAAATCATTCATACAATGATGATGACAATAATCAACGTAAAAATAATAATCATGTTATTAAAGTATATGTTCTACCATGGTGGTCTGAAAGGGTAATTTAACAGTATAGATTTTGTATTCTATTTATTTTATTTTTTAAATAGTGCCAAAAAATCTTCTATCGGGCTGAAGAAATAGCAATAATTAACCAATCAAATAAACTCGATAGAGAACGTCATTATGATCGTAACTGGAAAAATCAAACAAGACCTCCACTTGACGCACATCTTTGGACGATTTCTTCATCCTATAATAATAATAAGAATAATTATAATAATAATAATAATCATCATCATCATCAAGATAATGGTGATAATACTAATGAAGGCGATTTTGACTCTAATGATTTAGAAACATTAGAAAATTTCGATACGCATGATATGCATGCTGATGATTCAGAACATAATGAACAAATGAATCAAGCTGAACAAACTGAACAAACAGAACAATCGGATCAAAATAAACAATCAGATCAAAATGATCAATCAGAACCTGGTCAAATGAATCAAAATGAACAATCGAAACCTAGTCAAATGGATCAAAATAAGCAATCGGAACCTGGTCAAACAGATTATAATAAGCAATCAGAACCTGGTCGAACAGATCAAAATAAGCAAACGGAAGAAAGGTATATATTTATGATTTGTATATTTATTATTAATTAAAGGTTTACTGAAACAAATTCTATTCTAGATCTGATATGGAGCCAACTTCAAAGAATCGTTCTTCCTGGGCCTCTAAATCGAAAAATACCCACTCAAGATCAACCAAACGAACTGATTAAACCGAACAATCAGAACTTGAACAACTGGAAGAAATGTATGTATTTATGATTTGTATATTTATTATTAATTAAAGGTTTACTGAAACAAATTCTATTCTAGATCTGATATAGAGCCAACTTCAAATAATTGTTCTTCCTGGGCCTCTAAATCGAAAAATACCTGCTCAAGTTCAAAAAGCTCCAGCTCTAAAGCTGCTTCTCAACCTGTCAAGTTTAACACAACAACCAGAGCTACCTCAAAGAGTCAAGGGCACCTTAATGCTAAAAGTGGTAAATTTGG
>QKWP01000114.1:202669-212670 GCA_003550325.1 Gigaspora rosea
CAAGAAGTTATGATCAATTAGTAAAATTTAGAGAATCATAGAAATTTGTATAATTTTATTAATAAAATTAGACAAAATGCTATGATTCTCTAAATTTTACTAACTGATTTATACTTCTCACTCTAAGTAAACTTGTTCAGTATCAAAAAATACACATATTTTTATTTAGACACAAACTAATTTGCAAAATTGGACAAGTCTGACCAAATTATGATTGAGTTTGCAGTTTAGTATAAAGTTATAATAAAATTTAGAGTTTGAGTCTGGTCTGGGCCAGACCAAACCTGGACCCAAACCTAGAATCACTAGTTCATATAAACACTAGACTGAACCTGAACATGTTCATGAACTTATGAACTGAACCTGAACTGAACCTGAACCAGCTCTAAAAGTTCAATACTCAACCTGAACCTGAACATGTTTTAAAAAATGTTCAGGTTCAGGTTCAATACTGAACCTGAACCTGAACCTGAACTTGATCTAAGTTTAGTTCAGTTCAGGTTCATAGGAACACTATAAAATGGTATAATTAATAAATTGATACGTTTAATGCTGCTATCAACAAGCTTATATTTCGCATAAATTGAGTAGAAATTTGAAATATATATGAATATAATCAAGTATAAATTAGTTTCAACAATAATATATAGATATCTTCGATATATATATTATTATAGAATATTAGGATATGTTGTATAAATTTTCTGATATTGGTATCAAATATGACAATATTTCATATAAATTTCACAGATATTTTGAAAATATCGTATAAATATTAACTAGTTCCTACAATAATATATATAGATATCTTCAATAAATATATTATCATATAATATTAAGATATGTCGTAAAAATTTTCCAATATTGGTATCATATATGATGATATGTTATAAAATTTTGCAGATATTTTGGAAATATCGCATAAATATTAGAACATTATATATATTACATAAAGCTGTAAGAAACTGATCGATATGTACTAAGCCGATAGGCTGCAAATACACGCCAAATATTGGCTAGCTATTACATGCCACATATTGAAAAGTTTCTGTGACATATCGTTGCAATTTATATAACCTATCGTCTTACTGATAGGGTACAGAAATTTTATAGTTGGACCTGTGTCTACTAATAGTAATCATTTAATCTTGCTTTCTCAATAGGTTTTTCCTTTTGCTCTATCTAACAGAGTCTTTAATTACAAAGCAATAATCAAAGAAACTTGGAAAGAATTTTCAAACCAAATCAATCACAATCTTAGTACTTATAATATACCTACTACCTCCTATACTGATAGCTCTTTAGAAAGTTTATGGCATCAAATTCAAACTAGTATTATTCAGACAGCTGTTCAGATCATCCCTAACAAAAAATTCATAGTCCGCAACTTTTACATACATTTACACCCAAGGCAACAGAGCTGCACAATAATCTTAAAACAATTGGCAGTATTATATATCAAACTAAAAACCTTATGCATAATAACATGCCTATTTCATCTGATCTTAATAACAAAATTCAATATATTAACCAAAAACACAATCTTCAAATTAATCTTCCACCCTCTAACAAACAATACTTAGCACAATGGATCTTAGATACAAAACAGATTTGGAAAACTTTATATAATGCTCACAATCTTAAAATGCAAAATTCCTAAGAGAACATATCAATACTGCTATTTCTAACAGATGTGATAGACTTCTTACCAACCCTAACAAAATGATCAATAGCATTCTTAACTGCCATACAGATCCTGTTTATTTTGATAATATCAAAACAAACAATGATCTAATTACAGACCCTACACAAATTAAGAGCCATATACAACAACACTTTCAACAATGGACTTCATACTGGCCTTATAACCAAGAAATCTTCAATCAGCAATAGTATAATGACCACTTACTACTACAATCTGTTAATCCTCAATGGTACTTAACTGCACTTGATCCTATAACATTAGAAGAAATAACATGCACCATTAATCAACTACCTAACAACAAGGCATGTGGACCATCTGGAACTAGCTATGAAATGCTAAAACATATTGGTCCTAATGCACTATCAGCTATTACCACTCTTTTTAACAAATGCTTATTTACTGGACATATTCCCAAACAATAGAAAAATGGTCGCATTTTTCCAATTTCAAAAAAACAAACATTTGATGGCAACCTACACAATACTTGACCTATTAGCCTCATTGAACATATTAAAAAAGTCTATACTAAAATCTTACCTATCGTCTCAATAGCTTATTTACAAAACACAAAATCCTAAATCCTCATAACTATATTGCTTTACCTGGCAATAGTACTAACATTCCTATTCATATACTTAATAACTTTATTGAGGCTGCTATATGCAACAGACAGGAAATATGGATACTATCACAGGATATAAGCAAAGCTTATGATTCTGTAAACTTAGATCTTTTTACTAAAGCACTCTATAGAATCCAAATGCCATCTCAGCTTATTCAAATTCTTACTGACCTCCTTACTAATCACTTTAACCAAGTCATAACAAACTTTGGACTTACACCATCTTACCCTGTACAAGATAGAATAGATCAAGGAGAAACAATTACCCACTCTTTTGGTGCATCTATTATGATCCTCTTATCCACAAAATATCTACATCCTATTTAGAATATACAACCTCAACTACCTGGACATCTCATATACTACAACCTAACTCACATAAAATGCAAATTTCAGCATTAGTTTTAGCATATATGGATGATACCCTATGGCTTGCCCAATCTTTTCAACAATTGCAACAAATTTTACAAACAGCTGAATCCTTTTACACAATAGCACAAATACAAGTTAACCCACAAAAATCTATACTCACATTCAATACTAAACATGTACTACAATTACCCTTTATGAACTCTACTATTTCTGCTCAGCTACCAAATGTGCCTTTTGAATTTTTAGGATGCTGGTTCACAGCTAATCTTAAGTATAATATACAATCTAAATTAATCCTTCAAGAAATTTTTGACTTGGCCAATATATTACAAACTAAACAAATTACAGACAAACAGGCTACTTATATTATTAATACTGTATTATTACCTATTTTAGAATATCGCATTCACAATATAGTCCTTTTACAAACTACATGCAACAAAATTTTGTCCAAATATTTAACAATTGCAAAACACAAAGCCAAACTCCCTAGAACAACACCTAATAGCACCATGCTCAACCATAATATATACAGCATCAAAAATATCTGGGATATTCAACTTTAGTATCATATCTCTAATTTTCTTACTAGACTTAATAACCAAGGTCTTCTTGGTACAAGCACATATATTAGACTACAACAACTACAAAACAATCTTTTGTCTACTATTAATATTCTTGCACACCCTAACCCAATAATTGATGGACCCAACAAACATACTACAACTTTTAAAATCATACAACTATTAAGACATCTAAATCTTACAATTACTATCAACCCCAATCTTTCATTGCCACATACTATTAACCACCCTTATAAACTATTAGAAGATATTCTCAATACACATTCACTTTATTCAATATTCAAACAACAATTATGAAAAAAAAGAATTTTGTACTTCAGTTAACTCTCTAGCTTTTAATACTGGCCATTATACTACTAAATTTAATACTTGGCTAATTACATATCTTGATAATAATATTATTATTGGTAAAGCCCGTAGGTTCAACTCAGATTCTAATACTATTTCAATTACACACTGGCTACCAAAATTCGACTATCAGCATACAGAACTATATTCTGCACCAGATATTACCTGTACACCTTGCTTGGGATGCAACTTTAATTCCTTTTGTATTCAAAATTATTGTACCTTTAATATTTCTGTTACTCTATCTACCAAATTTCTAGGAAGGAAAAACTATACTTTATTTTCCAACAAACTGAACCTTCATGCAAATTACTTTGATCTTTTATATTCAATTGCTCTTCGTAATCCAAGCTATATTCTATCACTACCAACTTATTTCTAATCCAATTTATGAAATATTTACTACAAACCAAGCCTCCAAGCTACTATACCAACTTGCTTTAACTAACTCTACTCAATCTGAATTTATATTCTATACTGATGGATCAGTTAAAAATATTTCAACAGAGCAATGCACTATGGGCATTGGATGGACACAAATTGCTAATAACCAAACAATCCAAAATTTTATAGCCCAAATTCAATTTTGGCCATCATCATACAAAACTGAGCTAGTGTCAATACTCTCTGCTATTAGTACATGCCCACGGCATAGTACTATCCATATTTATACAAATTCACAATCAATTATCTCCAAATATTTTAAACTTATATCTAAACTACTATCTGCTCACAAAATCTTTTCTTACAACTATTGGCCAATTTGGCTCATACTTCTTAATCTTATCAAATCTTATTCATATCAACTACATTTACACAAAGTAAGAGCACATAGTGATAATATATACAATAATATAGCTAATAACTTAGCACAACAACATTCATCAGCACCTGTCCTTTTAATTAACTACAACAATATTTACAATCCTTCATTTGCACTTTAATATAAACAATACTACATAGAACAACCTACTCGACGGACAATTAAAAATATCTGTAATGCTCATACAATTTCAATATGGTCATCTCAACACCGTATGGAAACCATTATACCAATATCACACCAAATTGATTGGAATGCTACGTGGCTTTTCCTAAACAACAATTATAAGAGATCATACAACTATTCTAACTTTCAACTAAGCAATTCCAAAACATTTTGCATTAAAAACCTTCTCAATATTTTATCTACACTGGCACATTTACACTACCTCTATCCTACTATATTTAACAACAACTCATGTATTACCTATAACAAACATGAACAAAATCATATTGGTTAATTTGTTCCAATAACAACATTTTGCTTTCTATTATTCAACAAGCAATAAAAAATACTTTTACACAACAAGTATTAGATATCTCAGTTATATAACTATCTGCACTATATTATAACTTAATCCATTATTATTGTCTCTCTTTTATACAACCACCAACTTCTATCTCTCCTTCAATTTATTCAACATTACAAGGTTTTATCCCTATACCAATCATTAATACTATTACTCAAACTAACACTTCTACCAAAATTGCAACACAACTTACTATTACTTTACTATCTAAAATATCACAAAATATATATAATCAATTATAGAAACCTTATTATACAAAATTAGCAAATTGGAAAAAACTAATAATATTCAACCACAACATACTACATACCATTCCGCAAGTACTCAATTATCCTATACCTGTACCCCTATACTTATAGTTGTATCTGTGGTATGCCTGATCAGCAATTCAATGATATTAACAACAGGTGCCTCCTGTTGGACTTACAATCCATAAAATTAAAATTTGGTTAGACAACTGGATTAATTTTAGCACCCCACAAACTCTATTTTACATATCCAAATCTAGGTGAGTTTTAACCACTCTAGTAGGTTTAGGTTGCAGATTAGCTAAGTAGTATTACTATTTACAGTCTGAGTATTGATTATTGTAAATATAATTTGTAATTCATAAAACCCCTAGAGGTTTTATTCTCAAATTATTAATAAAGACAAAGGCAAAACCTCACCTTAACACCAAAAAAAAAAATACAATGCATAGTTAATGAATATTTTATTTTAAAAATCTTTAAAGGCTATTTTCTCAAATATTTATTTGTTTTTTATAATGTACAACTTTAAACATATGCACTATACATAGTATATATATATATACTTATATATGTACATATATATATACAGAATTTGTCACAATCAAATCACATAATCAAATTGATAAACATTTAATATAATTTATTGTCTTCTATAGTAAATCTAGAATATAAAAATTTTATAAATGTTTTCATTGAGAACATTTTAAGAGGATAAAATGTTCTCAAATAAGAGAACCTTTTGCAAATATCAATGTTCTTAAAAAAACTTAAATGCTCATTGAGAACCATGAAAACATTGAATTTTAAATACTATAATAACAAAGATATTGAGCACATTAAACTAATTCAATATAATTTTAGTTCTTTCAAACTAATAGATATAATAATATATTTAGTGCATTTGGAAACATTCTGATTCTTCTGATTTTTATAAAAATATCACTTTAGAGCTATCTCAGATTAGTTAAAAGGAAAAATAAAATATGAATTAAAATTAGCTATGTGGCCTCTTCAAAGTGCATATCACAAGTAACAAAAACTGTAATCAGTTTGTGTTGTAATGTGCACTTTGAAAAGGTAACAATATAAAATATTTAAAAAATATATTAATTGATGTTTAAAATTTTATTACAAGAGTATTATTCAGATTACTATAGCTTAGAGGCTTACTTTGCCAAATTTGAGTTTACATTCTCCTAAATATGCTTTTTATATAGCCAATCAAGTTCTAGACCTATCTTTAATCAACAAGATATCTATCACTTATAGCTCCAAATTGAATATTCAAATTTGGTTAAGTTATCAGATTCAAGTATCAAAGTAAAAGTGATGATATTAATATAAATATTTATTTAATATATGTGTAGATAATACTTTTGGTACTTTTAAAAAAATTAAGAAAAAACTTGATCAATATGCAATGATGATAGAACAGTATAGAATATCACTTGGGTGTGAACAATAGAAATCTAAATAATAATTGATCCTAATAATCAGTATAATTGTAATAAAGTTTTTGTTTTTGTTAGTTTAGGGTTAGAATGAATATCTAGGTATAGGCAAGTACCTAGGTTAGGGTTAGATTAGTATTAGTATAATTATAATAAAGGTTTGTTTTTATTAGTTTAGGGTTAGAGTAGGCTCCTAGATAAGGGTAAGTACTTAGGTTAGGATTAGGGTTTTATGCTTATATATTAAAATCACTTAAGGTAAACTTTTTGTTAAAGCATATAAGATAATTTCTATGCATATTCTGAGCAATAGATAATTTTTGATAAAATGAATATTTGTTTCGAAGTTTCTAACTTATTATTGTCTGGAGCGTAGCGACAGACTCATACTTTTACGCCCTTTGATGACCATAACTACGTTTTTGATACATTTTTAATAAAAATATCAAAAACGTAGTTGTTGCATTTTCCGGATGTAACGCCACGTGCCTATATTTGCATATTTAGTGCAACAACAATACAGATTTTACGCGTTTGAGTCATGGGCTGATTCAAATCAATTACCCGGGTAACTAATTTATACAGTCTGTAGCAGTTCTGTAGCATACTTTTTTTCCTTTGCTCAAATTATTTTTTTATATAACTTCTAAGCCTTCGCTCAATTACTTTAATTATTTACTAACTCTTCACTCGAATTACTTACTAAACCTTCGCTCAAGTACATTTTTTTTTAATTTTTTAAAGTGGCGTCAACTATGTACATACGTGTGTAAATGTATATACTAATATTAAAATGGACTGATATTGCATAACAGTATTGTTAAATAAAATAGATTTACATTTTGCTAACAATACGTCTAAAATAAAATCATTTGTCTAGATAAATGGAAATTTAAAATTTAATGTAATGGGAAAGACTACTTTGTTTAATGGCCTTGGTTTACTAACCGTATGGAAGATTGATAATAAATCACAGTTTGTTAGCATAGGTTCAAGTGTGCTTAAAGTGAATTATACGGGTAAGATGTATAAATTTTAATAAAAGAAATTTTCTTAGAAATATAATATAGCTAAAAAATATTTTTTTTTAAAGATTCTAATGGTTGTAGCCAATTCCTTCACAATGCGGATTATTTTATTTTGAAATTGAAATTATAAATGAAGGAAAAAATGGGTAATATTAAATAATAATTTCATGTATTAAATCGTTATTATTAATTTTTACCATCACTTTAATTCTATTTATTAATAGAACGATGAATAGAATACTATACAAAACAAAATAACAAAAGTGATTTCGTGCCTGGTAATAACAGATTATTTTTTATTTAATAATTTTTATTATTACATATTAATGATGTCATAATATCTTTTAATATCTTTTAGGAAGGAAATATGTGGAGTTAAAGAAAATAAGGAAAATAAATCATGTGTTTGCTTACCATGATGACGATGGAGATTTTTTTTGTTCTGGAAGTGGTAAGCCATACGGACCGACATTTACTGTTGGTGATACAATTGGATGCTATTTAAATTTTAGAAATGATAATAAGATGATATTTTATACTAAAAACGTAGGTTGGAGAGGCCCTTGTAGTTTGGCAACTGATTCTGCTCACTTAACTTTACCTTTTCCACTATTCACGTTTAGAAAATAATCAAAATCAGCCTCAGGTGGGGTCTCCTTCTACTTTTCGACCTTCAATGGTTGAGCGTCAATCAAAACCAAATCTTTTTTAATGGCTTTTGAAAAGACAGACGCATATGTTTTCAATTGACTAGTTCGACAATAAAAGGTAGGTTGGAATCTTTCAATTCTCATCTTATTTCAGTAATGGTTCGAGGCCTTTTTGCGACTTTTTTTAGGTGTCCGGCGAACTTTTTGGCGATAATAAGCAAATTTTTTCTGTAATTGTTCATCAGTCAGCAATTTGGTCTTTTTTTGCAAAACGATTACTTTATCACGCAGAACTGAAAATTTTTTTAAAGTATTTTTTTTCACAGGCAATTCTTTTTGTAATCATTCTTCTAAATTATTAACCTGTAATCATCTCTTTTTTTGGTTAGTCTGGTAAATTCAATTAGTTTTGATATTTATCGTTACTATTAATAATTTTAAATTAATTAATAGGGTTCTGATATTTAATTATATTTCAAGGAGTTGCATGTTATCTATCTAATAATTTAGATGACTTAAAAAATAATTCATATTTTTGCATTGGACTAAGATCACAAGACGCATCTGTCGAGGCGAATTTTGTAGTAAAAAGTTAAGTAAATTTTTATTTAATATTAAATTTTGGTGTATAATTAAAATTTTTAATAACGATAATGTCTCTTTATGGATAGCAAAGGTTAACAACATAGACAAATTAAAGAATAAATCAAATGATACATTTGCACTAATGTCTCAAGGAAAGCATACTACTATCGGTGATACAATTGGATGTTATTTAAATTTTAGAAACGATGATAAGATGATATTTTATACTAAAAATGTAGGTAAGTTCAATTAGTTTTGATATATATCGTTACTATTAATAATTTTAAGTTAATTAATAGGGTTCTGATATTTAATTATATTTCAAGGAGTTGCATGTTATCTATCTAAAATTTAGATGACTTAAAAAATAATTCGTATCCTTGCATTGGGCTAAGATCACAAGACGCATCTGTTGAGGCGAATTTTGGACGTAAAAAGTTAAGTAAATTTTTATTTAACATTATAATTTTGGTGCATAATTAAAATTTTTAATAACGATAATGTCTTTTTACGGATAGCAAAGGTTAATGACATAGACAAATTAAAGAATAAATCAAATAAGGTGAATTTTGGACGTAAAAAGTTAAGTAAATTTTTATTTAACATTAAATTTTGGTGCATAATTAAAATTTTTAATAACGATAATGTCTTTTTATGGATAGCAAAGGTTAACGACATAGACGAATTAAAGAATAAATCAAATGATACATTTGCACCAATATCTTAAGGAAAAGCATACTACTGTTGGTGATACAATTGGATGTTATTTAAATTTTAGAAACAATGATAAGATGATATTTTATACTAAAACGGTATAAATCTAGGTAAATTCAATTAGTTATGATATATATCATTATCAGTTATTATTAATAATTTTAAGTTAATAGTGTTTTGATATTTATAATTTAGATGACTTAAAAAATAATTCGTATCCTTGCATTGGGTTAAGATCACAAGACGCATCTGTCGAGACGAATTTTGGATGTAAAAAGTTTAAATATTTAAGTAAATTTTTATTTAATATTTAATTTTGGTGCATAATTAAAATTTTAA
>QKWP01000114.1:213199-241268 GCA_003550325.1 Gigaspora rosea
AAAAATTATAAAATTAAAAAAAAATAAAAAATTGTTATATCATTATTAAAATATAAAAAAAATAATAATAAAAAATTAAAAAAAAATTAAAAAAAAATAAAAAATTTAAATAATAAATAAAAAAACTTAAATATATATAAAAATAAATAAAAAAATTAAAAAAAATAAAATTTAAAAAAAAATAATAATAAAAATTAAAATAATTAAAAAAATAAAAAATTGATATAAAAATATAAAATTCATCCGACTGCTCGGAAAGCAGCGACGAATTGGGTTTCGGTTAATTGAGTGATAGCATCATTAACATTGTTATCATTATTGTTTTTTCCTCAAACGGCATTATAAAAATATAAAATAATAATAATAATAATAATAATAATAATAATTTTGTTTTAAAAATATATAAAAAAATAATAATAATTTCATTATAAATTTATAAATATAAATATATACAGTAGGACTAAATCACACCACTGGTGTTCAATACCAGTTCCGGAAATCGGGGTAGGCGACATATGATCACGTGACTTGGGTCGTTGATGGTGTAAATACGATCACGTGACCAATGCATATCAATTATCACGTGACCGATGCAATGCCAATCATCATACGTTTACTGATCGGAGTTTCACACATTGTTAATTGAAATTTAAAACTTTTTTATGCAAAGCGTAAAACTCCAATCCCAATTGTAGTCAAAATTATGTCATAAATTGTTATCTATAAAAGGGGTAGTTTTTTTGTTTTGATGCAACTCTTTTCTCTACCATTTTTCATTACCTGAGCTACTAGAAAGAAGCGATAAACCTATACTCACATATTCACTTTATTTATTGTATATCTACGTTTCTCTTACATTTTAATACATACAGTTTTATTTTGTTTCGACATTGCTTTTTGTAGCCTTATTTTCAAGTTGTCTACAATTATAAACTTACTGTATTTGTTTGTTTATTTCTATGAATATCTTACCAATTTTAGACGTTGATGCATATTCTGACGAACGGTCTGAATTTGATAACTTTGAAATTCACAGTAACGATATAAGTAATGAATCGTCATCATCTAAAATAAATAACCCAAATGTAAGTGAAGTTACAGAGGACGAAGAGGATGATAGTGGAGATAGCGATAGCAAAAAACATATATATCCTATTTCAGTTGGAATGATATTTAAGCATTGGGATGAATTTAAGCAGTAAATTTGTTTTTTTTTAGTTCTTTTTGTGGATTAGGTTACACTGTTTATTTTTTAAATTTTATTATCGTTATTTAGATTACTTGATAATCATAGTTTAGAGCACGGCTTTGCATTTACAATTTCTCATAATGAGAATGACAAGGTGGATGGGCTTCCTCGACATCGTACCTATAAGTGTATAAAGGGCCAGAAATATGTTTTACGAAAGGAAGCACATACTATTGAAGAGCGTAATCGGGGTCATCAAACAAAAAACTGTAGGGTTTATGTTAATGCATATCACGTAAAACAGATAATGAAATTCATATATCAAAGTTTGTTGATCAACATAATCACCCGCTTACCAAAAATATCAAAATGCTTGCATCATACTATCGAAAACTTACCTCTGAAATGAAAGAAGATATTAAGCTACTTACAAGTTGTAGAGTGTGGGCTGGCTCAATTATTGAAATTCTGCAAAAAAACCCCCAGGAAAGTATATTCATACTCGTAACGTGTACAATATGATTCGTACAACTAGAAATCAAGAATCAGTAAGCGATGCTGGAGCATTATATCACAAACTAATAAAACAGCAGCAAGTGGATTCTACATTTTATATTGATGCGCATTTTGAAAGCCAAGATAACTGTTTGACAAGGCTCTTTTGGATGAGTCCTGAACAGCAGCAGTTGTGAACACGGTTTCATGACGTTGCTCTGCTTGATTCCACGGCAAAGACAAATCGTTATTCTATGATTTTATGCATTATAATTGTGATAGATAATCATAATCGCTCCTGTTTGGCTGCAGATGCTATAGTTTTAGATGAGACTAAAGATACTTATATGTGGCTGTTCGTGAATATACTTAAGGCAACTGGAGAGTTGGCACCACGTTTGTTATTTACTGATTCTGATCCTGCAATGGTTGCAGCAGCAAGGGTTTGATTGAAATTTATCGTGTGGAACTTTCAAGTTTCAAAATTAAATGGGAGGGAGGTTTAAGAAAATGATTTGTAATAAATTAAACCAGGAAGTAAACGAAAAAAAAATTTTTATTCAAAGTAGTTGAAACTTAAGTAATGCTTAGAAAAAGAATTTTAAAAATATAAAACTGACAATTGAGAAAATATGAAATAGTCGTATCATTAAAATATTTGTTGATCAGATTAATAAAGAATTATCGAGTGATTAATTGGTATTCAAGATGATTGAAAGTAAAACTTTCATTCGGTTAATGTAATCAGGTTAGAAACTTGAAACTTTTAATAAAATCATTTATTGAATAACTTAAGAAGAATTTAATGTGCGGGTTTTTTTGTAAAACTATAATGATTATGAGCATTAATTCGTTCTACTTATGATGTATGCAAGGATTATTGTAGTTTTAAAAGATCTATTAGAACAAAACACGAATAACCCACGATTGTGGTAAAAAATTTTCATTTATATAATTGTTTATGATCAATAGAAAAGTAATTAAAATTGAACGATTTAGTAATTAGAAGTGAATCGAACTAAACATTAAAAGCCATTGATTTGAATTTCTGCATTCGTAATTGGTGTTTAAATTAAATTTTAAAATAGTTTTGATTTTTATTATTAAAGAAAATTTATTATGTACGAAACGAATATATAACCGTATTACTAATATTAGAGAATTTGAATAAAGTTATAAAACTCGTGTCTTTGTCAAAGAATTGTTAGAAGGAAAAAAAAATAACATAAAAAAAAAATTAAAAAAAAAGGTAAATAATAAATAATTTTAATAATAACTTAGACATAAATAATAACCTAACACGTTTAATTTTTTTAAAAAAAAAATATTAAAAAAAAAGGGAAATATGACATTGATCTTTTGCGCGATTTCATATATCAAAAACATTACTGGATCTGATAAAATATGCCATGGAAGCACTGTGTACAGGACTGGGATAGATGAATTTGTTGAATATAAATTCAAGGCATTCAGATTCGGTGAAACCACGTTAGTCAAGGAAGTAGTAAAAGGAAGCATATCTTTGATTATTGGACAATCTGTTTACATCACTGCTGAAAAGGAGCTAAATGTAAAATGAACATGTGAATCTAAAAAAAAACAAAAATTTAAAGAGAGTTAAAAATAAATTGAAATTATTCAATCATTTAATTGATTAATAATTATATTGAAAACTTTTATATTAAAAATTTTAATAATTAATTAATTAATTGAGTAATAATAATTAACTGATTAATTAACTGATCCATAAATTGTTTTCATAAAAAATTTTTCGAATCATTATAAACAAAAGATAAAAAAAGTTAATAAGAAAAATTTATAAATTAATTGACTAATTGATTGATTAATATTAATTAATCAATTAATCAATTATCAACAATCGAATATTTAAATTTTTGAACAACTAAATGATTGAATTTTTATAATTCAATTTAGAAAATTAATAATATTAAAAAGTTAATAATTAATTTAAACACAATTTTTTACTTAAATGCATGTTCAAGGTCACGATTGAACAAAATACTCTGCTACATGTGCAGATAATGAACAAATTTGCTTCTATGTGTGATCTTCCCATGTCACCAGCATTCAGTGTTTTCACTGCCTCAGTTCAAGATTCTAGCACTCCAGAAGGTGAAAATGCAATTTTTTGGTTAAAACGTCAAGCATATAATGGCATAACAGTATCTTGAGTATTAACAATTCTTTGCAGGTATATCCAAAGAGAAGACATGCGAGTGTGGTCGAAACTATTGCGGGAGAACTTGAACATTAAAAAAGAATGCGTGTATTTTATGTGATGTCATTAAATGGACTTACCCGTATCAAAAAAATTCAAAAACCGTAGATGATAAAAAGTTGACCAAAAGCAGAAAAACAAGAAATCAAGAATTGGAAAAATTGGCTAAAAAATTTGATTCGTTATTAAATAAAAAATGATCATGAAGCGAAAAGAATAAGACAGTCAAAGATTCTCTTAAAGAAAGTTCATCAAGAGAGAATAGGTTAAAATAAGTAGTAAATGAAGTCGGAGGTAAAAAAAAAATTTAAATAAAAAATAAAAAAAATCTAAATTAGAATAAAAATTATTATTTACCAATCTGGATAAGATCAGCACTATAGCTATATTATTACTATATTTGGAATTGGGGAAAAACAAATATATAAACTATATATTAGTAAATCTGTTTTAGGCCTAATAAAAAGTTTTTTTTTGTACTAAAAAATACTATTTTTTGAATATAAGTAAAGTTGTAGAGCAGGTTCTTGTGCATCTACTAGTAAAATTTAATCTCGAACTTCAGATTGAAGCATGGAAAACTCCAATTCCAGTTATCTTTTATAACTTCTAGTTATAATTCTCACTTGGTTTGCAAATCTGTTGGAAAATTAGTTAATGCACATCAGATCAAGGCTGTAGCTGAGACATTTGAGAGCTACAAGACTATGAAAGTAGATCACCTAAAATATATAGATAGTATGCTGTTTATAAATAATAGCTTGGCAAATTTTACGAAAAATTTGGGTACCAACTATTCTATCACAAGCCAGTACTTTAAAGACTATTTATTCTTCAGATCAAATTTTACTAGCAAGTCATAATGAAGTTTATCCTTATGAGTATTTCGATTTACATGATAGATTTAAGGAAAAAGAGCTTCCTCCTATTCATGAGTTTCATAGTACCCTTAAAGGCAAGATTTCACAAGATGACTATCAGCATGCTCAAAAAGTATGGAAAACTTTTGGTTGCAAGAATCTAGGTGAGTATCACAACCTCTATCTTAAAATCAATGTACTCAGTCTTGCAGATATTTGGACCCAATTCCAAATAACATGTATGCAGTATTATGAGCTTGATCCTGGTCATTATGTTTCAGCACCTGCATTGGCTTGGGATGCTATACTTAAGATGACAGGTGTTAAAATTGAGCTCTTTACAGATATGTCTATGCATGATTTTATAGAAGAGGTTAAGTGTGGAAGTATAGTTATAGCCTGTAAGCGCTATTTCAAGACCAATAATCCAAAAATAGGCAAGATATTTGATCTATCTAAACCCACAACATGGATAAACTATGTTGATGCAAATAATCTTTACAGCTGAGCTATGAGTCAGTATTTGCCTATTGAAAATTATAAATGGGAGGTATGTCGTAAATATCTTGAAAATAATCCAAATAAGCAAAAGAAATATTTTGAAAAGATTCTTAATACTAAAGCAAATGCTAAAAGAGAATATTTTCTAAAGATTAATACACGGTTTCCTCTAAAAACTTATGACTATTTGAGTGATTTACTCCTAGCTGTAGAGAATATAGCTGTAAGTAAAGATATGTTGTGTTCTCATACTATAGAGCTTGTAGATAATTTAGATAGCGGACGTTTCTCAGCTATAGAAAAATTAGTATCTCATCTTGGTCCATAAAAAGAATATGTTATTCATTACTTAGAGCTTCAATACTATGTAAAATTAGGTATGATAGTAGATGAGGTAATAGAAATTCTATCTTTCAATCAAACTAACTGGCTTGCACCCTATATTGCTTTTAATACAGAAAAGCGACAAGGTGCTAAGAATGCTTTAAGAAGGACTTCTTTAAGCTTATGAACAATTCTGTATATGGCAAGACTATGGAGAATGTTTGTAAATATCAAGAATAGCTATAAATAATGAGCAAGATAAAAAGAAGTTTATTAATCAAATTCATAAACCCTTCTTTAAGTATGCTAGACAACTTGGAAATACTTTAGTAGGAGCACATATGGGAAAAGCTAGTATAACTCTCAACAAGCCTATTATTGTTGGAGCATCAGTTCTTGGCCTTAGCAAACTTTTAATGTATCATTTCTGGTATGGGTATGTAAAAGAAAGATATAGTAATAAAGCCCAGCTTGGATATATGGATACAAACACATTCATATTTATAGTTGAAACTGAGGAAATCTATAAGGATATGGCTAAGCGACCTGATCTTTTTGATTTTAATGACTCAAAAACTATAGATCTTTTCAAGGATGAGACTCCAGATAGTGTAATTGCAGAATCTATACATATTCAAGCCAAGTCTTATCACTATGTTTTGGCAGATAAGTCTACAAAGTCTAAGTATAAGGGAGTTAGCAAAAAGGGTATGAATAATAGCTACAAACTCATATATGCCAACTTTAGAAGGGTCCTTGCTAGATGATCCAATAGATATATTATTATTATCAGAGAAAGAAGTCAAGGATTTGGCTATGCGAACTGAGGCTAATTCTATAACTCTAGTTTATCAAGACTTTCTCTTTGGTAATGAAGTATTCTATGCCAAAAATGAAGATATTTGATCAAAAGACTATATATTATCTTTGGTTGAATCAGAAAAGAAGGCTCTTTGTTCTATAGATACTAAGCGTTGGATATTATCTGATAAAATAACTAGTTTGCCATATTATCATTGGCATATACAAGCATATAAAAATTTTATATCAAATGGAATATCTCAAGAGTTGGCTAAAGAACAAGCTTTAAGAGTTAAGCTTTCAAAAAGGTATCAAAATGAATGTGTATCCCACATATCTAAAATATCCACATAAGCTAAACTAGTAATAAATTATATAGTTAATATTTTTTAAATATAAATATTCTTGTGAAACAATAACCCTTCAGGTCTTAATTCATAAAATAGTTCAAGTTGGTATTCTGTATTTTATTTTTTATATTTATTCTATATCAATAAAAATTACGTAAAAATAAAACATAAGAAGGCTAGAGGACCCTCTACTTTATTTAATATTTTTTTTTGTCAGAATGGCAACATACAAATAAAATAATACAAAAACAAATAAAAATTAAAAGCTGTAATAACTGCGAACTTTTATTACTTTTGAAAATGTTATAGTGTTGATACCAGGGTAATTACATAGTATTTGATAATCGAGAATTATGCCTACACCAGATAGCTTTTTTTGATCACTTTCTGAATTGGAATCGTTAGTTTTGGGAGTGGTGCTATAGTTAGTCTTGGGGGTAGTAGCATCATTAGTCTTGGGGGTGGTAGCTTTGTTATTAGTCTTGGGGTGGTGCTATCTTTAGTACTCATTTCATGTTCCTAAATACAAAAAAATTTAGTAAGTCAAATTCATTTTTATAGACACCGTTAGACAAAATAACATTACTTTAAAAATAAATTATGGTCAGATAAAAAATTATATATGAGCAAAAAAATATTATTATAACCCACCTACAAGAAGCAGAAAAATCACTTATTTTTATACCAAACATTCGCTAGATCTAAAAAACTTGCTAGTTATATGATTAGTAATTATGTTACTCTAATACTGCCAAATCACACTTAACAAAGCAACTCCATTTCGGTTATAAAGCCCAAATACTAAATATATTTTAGCATCCTTTTAGAGACTTAATCCTTAGATTCGATGCTTGCTATTACCAAGTGAAAAAGTTAACGATCTTGGTGATTTGGAAATTCCAAGTTCCTGCAATATATGAATTCGGATAAAACTACAGATAAAGAATGTTGTACTTATTCCTTTTATAACTCTTTTAAGTCCCTATTTATACTTTTTCTTATCAGGGTTATATATAATAAAAAAGGCTTTCTAGATATCCATTATAAATATTATAAATCAAAAATCGAACGTGAGAAAAAAGGCAGGTTGGTAGTACATGATCCACAGATCACAATGTCATATGATTACTGCACCTTGTATAACGTAGCATGTAACTTTGAGGTCACATTCTTATAAAAAAATATTAATATATAAAGTCAGTAATTGTTATCAAAATAGAATTAGAGTTTTATTATAGAAAATATTTAGAAAATTTTATGAAATTTTTTGAAAGAAACCATTGTTTTGCAATAATAATAATAATTATTGATATTTTTTTGAAAGATTATAATTTTTTATGAAAATATATTTTATAATATTCTATGGTTTTTCATGAAAATTATTCAAATCTTCTTACCCAACTACCTCCTTCATTAATAAAAGCTGGATAGAATCGGCTTACAACTCGAAAAAAAAATCTATTATCAGAAGTGAAGCCAGTAGTATTAGCCCTATTATAGAGGCATTTTTAAAACATGAAGTTGATAGATATCAAAAAAAAATCTCGATATATCCTGTGGATGCAGAGCATCCCCTCTACAATAGAAGCACCAGTTTCAAGACCTGAAGAGTTAGGATTCAGAGAAGAGACAAAGTCTCAAATCTCTGATTTATCTCCTAATGGCTTGCTTTGCAATACTAATATCCAAGTAATTAAGACCCCAAGGGGAATCAAAGATTCAGCACTACATGCCATCATTGCTCCGCAATACTCTGAAGAAAAGGTTAATGCTAGAATCAAAGAAGCTACAGATAATTTACGTCAAGAATTTATTAAATCTACTGAGAAAACCTTAAAAACTATTAAGAAACAAAAAGATTTAGAATGCAATCAAATTAAGATAGATATGAGAAATAAATCAAAAAATTTATTTGAGTTTACATTGAAAAAATATATCTGAAATGGTACTATATATAGTCTTATTCATGAATTAGAAGAGAAAAATAGTAAGTTCTATCCTGATGTATCTAGATCCAAAGGGTTATAATTCAGAGAAGAATTGATTTATACATTTTTCCTATATAGAAATATCTTGAACTTGTAATATATATTGTGAAGCAATGATAGCACATAGTGCTGAATTTTCAATTCCTTTTTGGGTCTTAATTATTTTTTTTGGGTTCATTTTTATTTTATTTTATTTTTTTTTAATATTAAGGTGACCACTTAGGTACCCTAGCACTTTATTGATCCAAACGGGTTGGCTCGGTCAATATGACTGTGCCACATATTACATTTGTATAACGAGAATACAACTAGCCACACGTACAACTTTTGGTTGTCTAATTTAAGTAGTCCGCCAGAAGGTTCTACACTAGATGCCATACCTGCAACCCAACTAGGGGATTGCCTATTTAAACTCTCTGGCTTCTACCCATGTTTAATGTTCCTCTCAATATACCCTTTCACGAGTAATTCGCTGTGAAAGTACCCTGAAGCTTTAGCCAAACACCTATTGGAGGGCATTTGACCCTGTGGTAAACCTGGTAGAGTGATACCTGTCCCCAACAGGTATTCAGCTACGCTTTCGGTAATTTACGCATTCACCGAGGCAAACAACTTGCAGTCAGGGGGTTACCCTGCAACCGCTACCATTACCTACTACTGCTCTTGCGAAGTTCACTAGACCCCAGTACCCGGTCAGTCACTCTTTGGATCCTTTTTTCCAGTTATCCCAGACTACCAATCCAGTTGGCCCAGAAGAATCGGTCTGCTAGGCTTTAGGTGCCTAAGGTCTCCTTTTCTTTGGTTCATGCTTCTATAACACATGACCTTTTCCTCTGGTTTCTCCGGCGGCCAGGTTGGTGGGCCCTCTTTGCCATAGGGGCTTTTGCCCGTCCAGTTTTCCGGTCAGTCACTGCTAAGATCCTTTTCCCCAGTATCGTCGAAAGTCTAGCTACTTCTCCACTCTGGACTTGCCAAATGGGTTTCTGTTTCTCCGGTTCCTTGGATTTGTCTGTGTAATGAGACACAATTTCACCTGAAAGCTCCCATTCAAGATGATAACCAAGGACTACAGGTGGTGTACCCAACCGATCGACAAGACACAGTTACCGGAACACAGGTCTATTTTTCAAAAGCGTCGCCAGTGGGATTTGAACTCTAGACCTGCCACTTGGGGTGACAACTTACCAACTTCCCTAAGTCGCTACACCCTTTTGGGTTCATTTTTATTATAAACAGAAAGTGGAATAGTAATGCTTTTTTCATTAACTGATGCTATAAACTTACCTTTACTATAGGTCCCAGCCAGCTCGATGTTGCCATCTAGTACCAAGAATAAATAATGATATATCATTACCATTATTATCTTTTTCTGTTGATAAAACTGAAAACTCATCTGAAATTGTTAAAGTATCATTTGCAATACCTATAGTAACAGGTGTATCAGAAAAGCTCGCAATAGAATGTTTTTTGCCTATAGCACCTGTTAGTCTATAAACCTTTTTTCTATCTATTTTTAACCCAAAATATTTTATAAAATAGTTTGCGATATTTCCAGAAATATGTGACCCATCTGAACCTGCATCGAGTAATGCATGAGGTATTTCTAAATCATATACTTTACATAAAATAGTGGCATAATTATTGGGGTCTTTTATTTGCAAAAAGTTTATTTTTAATAGGTCAAGCCAATTTCGATATAATTGGGCTTCTTGATATTGTTTTATAGCATAATTTAAACATGAAATGTCCTGTTTTGCAGAAAAAAGACCCTCCTATTTTCTCACAATAATTGCTTAAAGTCAGAGATAGACCCAAAGGGTCATTGCTTCGCAATACTGGCATATCATTTTCTGAGCATGCAAGAAAAAATGGTTCTAAAATAATTTGATACTTTTTTATTATATTTTCCATACTTAGTCTATTTCTTTATTCGTATAATTTTTTGAATAATACAAATAAAATGAGTCTTTCATTTCAGAAATTAATTTACTAAGATCTGTATATTAGAATTTCTTTAGAACATCGAGAAATATATCTTGTTAAAACATATTTAACCGATTTTCAAAATATCTGATTTTTATTAATAGCTTTTTTATTGGTTTTTGGTTTTTTGTATTTCTTTTTTATAGAAGACTTAGAAACCCCACTTTTTTTTTATATTAAAACAATTAGTTTCTCTATATTCAATCTCACTATTTTCTTGATCACTTTCTTCTTGGCTACTTTTTTCTTGATCGCTTTCATTAATTATATATTCTATATTTTCTTCTGATTGGTATATATTCATATTAAAAGCTAGTAATAATATTAATCTTTTTAGTCTTTCTAACCTTGGGGCAATTCTTTTTTGTATGGCTGGGTTTTCTACACATAGAACAGTATCTTTCTACCTTCTTTTAATTTGTTGATCTTTTAGCTATAAGCTTCTTTGTAGCATATAATTTTTGGCTTGTATATTATAATTTGCATAGCCTAATATTTTATATAATTCATCTTCAATAAAATTTTTTAAAGCATCAGGATCTCTAGATGCATTATCAGAATACCCCAGTCTTTGAGCTATAAAATCTAATTCGTCATATGCTTTTTTATATATGGTTAAATTTTCACTAGGTATTGTATTAGATAAAATTATAGGAACTGATGAATTGCTATTAACCCCATTATATGTAAAGGTAGAAGGTTTATGCTCAAGCCATGTGTCTTTAACAGCTATAAAGAAAGCATTTATATCACCTGGATTTGTTATTTTTACTCTTGTAAATAATTCATCAGGTAAATGAGTCTATAATATAGCCAATGCATCCTGGTTATTATTTGGTGTCTGTAACAATAAAAGATGAATTCTTTCTTTATAGGTTTGAGAAGTATCAGTAGGGTTAAATTTTTCTTAAGCTAATCTGGATAAAGAGGCATTGCATGATCCTATTGTTTCTTCATGATATTTATGCCATAACCAAGCTAAGAATTGTATTGGGCATCAATATTTGTACCTACAGGATATTCAGCTGGAACAGGTATATATTTGCCAGACATTTTAGATTTTAAAATTTCAGCTTTTACGGTATCATTAAATCCAGCAACTGCCAATAAATACTTGTACTATTTTATTATAATATTCATAAGGAGGTTCCTGTCCTATATATTGGGGATTTGAGCAATCAATGAAGGTAACAGGTAATGAAGATATAACATCTGTTAAGGTTGCCATGTTTGCTATATTATTCTGTAGCACAAAAACTTGTTGATTTAAATTATTAATTAATTGTTCAGAATTTTGAGCACAATTTTTCCACTTACCCACTTGTTGTCTAGTTGAATATCAGCAAGTAATAGTCATTTTTTAGAGTCTTGCACTTATTTTTCTATTTGATGTACTGATTTTTTGTAAGATTTAAGAGGTGCATAGTAATTGCTCCATCTGACTTACATTCTTGTAATTGCTAATGGGTTCGTCTATTTAAGAGATGCAATGCAAATTTTTCTTGAATTAATTTACTAACCCATCTATCTTTATCATGATATGAGAACCATCAGTGACGCCATTCTTTCGCTTCATTATTATAAGCTATAGTTATTAAATTCAAGTCTATCTAAAAATTATATCATCTTTGTTCACAAGTTAAGTCCTGTTGAAAAGAATTATAATCATTTTGAAGTGTAGCTAACTGGGTTTGTAAATTTGCTAACTGGGTTTGCAAATCTGCTACTTGATTTTCTGCATAAATTGCTTGTGTATTTGCCTGTGGATATATATCTAGTACCAACTTTTCAAACGTATTTCCGGCATCAATAACTATTTTAAGATTTTCTTTAATACCATCTAATGAAGGTGCTATTGTAATTGGGCTTTTAAAATATTCTCTAATGCTAGCAACCTCTCATGTAATTTACGTTTCTGGATTGTAGCTTGATTTTCAATATGTGATATTTGACGTTGGGCCATATCTGTTTTGACGCTATGATTAGTGATCCTGGCTGAAATTAAAAAAATCAGCTAAGCCAATTTTTCGACCTGGTCAGTTGATTTTTTCTAAAATCAGCTAGCAGATTTTATAAGTAAAAATATTTTTTTCATTGTACATATCAATATCTATGACCAATTTGAGCAAATAATAAGTAATTACATTTATTTAGTACACTTGATGACTTTATTGTCAGCTCAACAGGTAGCGCTTACACACCACCTGTTATTGATTAATGTTATATTCACGAATTTAGTTAGGTATCTTTAAACGAAAATTCACTTCAAATAGCTTTATTATAAATAAAGTTAATTAATAGTAAAAATTGTTAATAGCTTATTTTATATACCAGAGTATGGTTTACAGGCAAGTTAAGTGGAGTCAGCAATTCTGGACATCTGACGTTTTGTGCTTTTGAATTTTTTTTTTTTTAATATTAAAGTGAGGTCATGCCTCTGGACTTTATTGAGTATATATTAATCGTTACAATATATTGTTTACAATTATTATACTATCTATTAAGTACTGAGACTTGGACTATTTTATCTATAACCTAAATCTACCAGAGCCTACCACACTCCCATTTATATAGCTAGCCTGGTTTTTTTGCTGTCTTTTTCCCCAACCAACCATTAGTATTCACATGTCCACTACTTTACCCACATTTCCTAATATCGTTACTTCCAATTTGGTGTATGTAATTCCAGGTAGGCACTTTCTGCTTCCAAATTGGTGTACCTAGTTCCTTACTAGCCTACTTCTTGGGAGTTCATATCTCAAGCCATGCAGCTGCCTCTACCATATTGGGTAAGTATTTCAAGCCTCATGCTGCCGCAACTAGCTAATTTTTCTGTGACTTAAGGACCCAGGATTTGATGTTCTGAATTTGGAAATATGCGAATAACTGTACTCCCCGCTATGGTAATGAGTATCCAGGCATGTTTTGCCAAAGCTTTCCATCAGCAAAATTTATATATAGATATATATCGATTACTAACCAAACAGATATATATCGATATTAATCACCTCTGTCAATTCTAATCATTTTAGAAAGTAATCGATACCTATCTGGTTTTATGGCTGTCAATAGTAGTCGATAGCGATTTGAATCGATAGTTATCTGGTTTTATGGCTATCGATAGTAATCAATAGCAATTTGAATCGATAAATAACTATATAAAAATCGAATGCACGATTAAGATCAACTCTAATTTATTAAAAGTTTCAAATAAGCATATATATTATAAATAATAAATTTAAAAGTAAACTATCAATCAATTCAATATTAATGCAATCTCATTTTTTATTAGCGTTGTTACAAATATAAACAATACAATTAGAAAACACTAATCAATCTGCAATTAGCTAATATAAAACTATATACCGGTATTAATAAAAAGAAAAGAAAGAAAAAAGAAAGAAAGAAGAAAAAAAGAAGAAAGAAAAAAGAAAAAAAAAGAAAGAAAAAAGAAAGAAAAAAGAAAAAAAATGAAAGAAAAAAAGTACCCAATCCATCATGGCACAATCTAAAAGTTCTTTTTTAGCATTAGCATCTCCTATTTGTTTAGAAAGATAATCATGAGCTTTATCATATTTATCTTGAGAATAAACAATTCATAGACCCCAAACGCTTCACCCATTTCCTCTTCCAAATATTGCATTGAGGAGCCCGATCGTAATAATGGTTCAGGTGCGTAATTTGTCTGAGGAGAGTTCATTCGAGACCTATGTTCATTAGCCACTAGCTCTTCATCCATTATTGCTTTGGCGGAACCATAAGAGGGACCACCACTATTGTAATCATTCTACAATGTAAAGCCCGTTAATTTTGTGTTGATATAAAGTGATATAAAGCGATATACAACAAACACTTACCAAAAACTTTTCTATGCGATGTTTTATACGTTTCTCTATACATTTGACACTTCGTAACTGAGGGTTTAGGATTATATCGCACACGGCCAACGTGAACACACAGTGATCATGGGTCAAAGTAGGTACCGCAGCCATGGATAAGGCATTCCTTGCGATCAAATCAATCCAGCAGGGCTATTTTCATTTTGTACAAAAAGTGAGCAGAAGCAATCGCAACCTCAACACTTTGCTTCCACCTCACAATCTCGGATGCACTAGCATTACTTTTCAATAGAGGGAGTTGTTCAACTCCAAAAACCTTCCAAATTGAATTTCTAACATTTTGGAATGCCGCATCCCGGTAATTTTTCATTTTTGCCAGCAACTGGTAAAATAAAATAATGAATCTTATTGTTATAAAAGTATAAATAAAATCAAATGAATATTAAAAAAAAATAATTAAACGATATTATGCGATCAAATGAATATTAAAAAAAATAATTAAATGATATTATGCGATCAAATGAATATTAAAAATAATAATTAAACGATATTATGCTGTCAATCTAGATTTCTACCTCGTTAGAGAAATGCTTGAGACAGAGCGACTAATGCAGGGAGACACTTTTTTTTTAATTCACACTTATTACTGTGGTATGCAGAGTCGGAAGGGATACTGTTATTTGGGCAGTATTTTGTAAAGAGGCTTGGGGGATTTGCAATTATGAAAGAGGCCACAATTAATAGTATATGAGGATACTAAGAATTGTATCAATTGTATTTTAGTGAAGACACACTACTTCACTTATTCTTTATTCAATAAACCAGAGATTCTTCACTCTGCTTTTTAGCAAAGGAAAAACCTTGAGTATTTATACATGTTTGTCCAATATAAATAAATACAATAATAAATAGAGAAATCTATATAATCGATAGATTTGATATATGCTAATGCTAAATATAATAGTTATAAAGAATATAATAAAAATAATAAATATAACACATATATCCTAAATATCAGCTATATTAGATATGTTAATTATATCTGTCAAAACTGTTATGTCCAAAATGTCTAATATGTCTAAAATGTCTAATATGTCTAAAATGTCTAATATTTCTAAAATGTCAGACATATCTGTGATTAACTGAAATGTCTAGGATTACTCGAAATGTCTGATATTCCAGTATCACAGGTGGCGCAGTATTGATCGACCAATAAGATTTGGGCGCAGTAGGACGTTTTGTAAAGACCAATCATTCAGTTTTGACTAGAATGAGCTAGAACGGTCCAATCGAGATGATTTTGGTACCATTCAAAAGGTCTCATTGAGGCGGTCATGATGGTGGTAGTTTCATTAAAATAGATCGCAGGATCGAGAGTTATCGTCATTATACTTTTCATACGTTTTTAGAGGTCTAACAACACATGGTGTACAAATAGAAAATGTCTTTCTAATTATATACATTTTTAGATGATATAAATATAATATTATTAANTGTCTAATATGTCTAAAATGTCTAATATGTCTAAAATGTCAGACATATCTGTGATTAACTGAAATGTCGAGGATTACTCGAAATGTCCGATATTTCAGTGTCACGGGTGGCGCAGTATTGATCAACCAATAAGATTTGGGCGCAGTAGGACGTTTTGTAAAGACCAATCATTCAGTTTTGACTAGCTTGTGCTAGAACGGTCCAATCGAAATGATTTTGGTACGATTCGAAAGTTCTCATCGAGGCGGTCACGATGGTGGTAGTTTCATTAAAATTGAATCACGGGATCAAGAGTTATCGTCGTTGTACGTTTCATACGTTTTTCTAGGTCTAACAATGCGATCAAATGAATATTAAAAAAATAATAATTAAACGATATTATGCGATCAAATGAATATTAAAAAAAATTAATTAAACGATATTATGCGATAATAAACATGAAAAATTAACATACTTCACTGAGCCATTCTGTATAAAAACGGGTTGTGAATTCATTAGCGCTAATGTTAAATTCGGGATATTTGTTGTCAAAGTAGTCCTTCAAGAACTCTTTGATTATTTGTTGAGACAGATATAAATTTTGCAAAAATAAACATTTTACAATGTTTGTATATATATTCTATAATTTAAATTGTATAGTTTAGAACTTGCCCACAGCTTATAGTTAAATAAAGCAAAGCCAGAGCCACTTACATCCAGTACTTGAGAGGAAAGGACATTTTCCTTTTCTTTTCTTTGCCGCTTTAATTCATCTTTGATTTCTTTTACATCTCGGCGAAGCTCTTTCACTAACAGATACAAGTATCTGTTTTGCTTGAGTATCTCCCGTTCATTACCTGCATTAAGTTGACTACTGCGGAAGCGATCTCCAACAAAAAAGGAGGAGAAAAAAAAATTTTTCAAAAAAAAAAAAATGTGGTTTCCGTTCAAAGCATTCAAACCAAAAAAATATATTCAAAACTAAAAACACTTAAAATAGTTACCATTTTGTCTGCACGTTTGATTTTGATTGGTTGATCTCTCACGTGATCAACCTCGAATTTCATGTTATGGAGATAGGGATCGATTTCTATTTTCTGGAGAAGAATGGCAAGAACGTCAAGATTAAGATAGTTGTTGAGATCGGATAGCTGTCGAGATTGAAATAGTTGTCGAAATTGAGATGGTTGTTGTCGAGATTGAGAAGGTTGCCGAGATTGAGATGGTTGTTGTTGATTATTTTTCATTTTTAAAAAAATACTATGAACGCTTGCAATACTTTCAATTGAATCGGAAGAATCATAATCAAAATAATATTATCATCGAGAGTAGGAGGGTTAGCGATATCATTAGAATTAATAGGAGGGTTAATATAAGCATTAGTTGTTTCGGTATTGGATGTTTTAGAAGGGTTGTTCGAGTTGTTTGACATTTTCAAAAATGAAAAAAATTATTTACTTTCAAATGACAAAAATCTGTTATTTTATATATTTATGTATTAATTAAATCTAATGACGGTAATTGTAAGTTATCGTCATGTAAAGAATGAAAATACTTATTTTTCGTTTTGTTATTATACTTGTACATGGGATTTATTGCGTTGTGAATTTCTGTCTGAGAATAAATTGCATATGTTATTATACCGTATAATCACATAGGGGCATTATTTTGAATTTTGGCCTGAATTAAGCTTAATTTAGGCCAAAATAGTTTAAACTGATTTATATTGATAATGCAATTAATATCGATAGTATTCAATTTAAACCAATTTAAACAATATTCTTCTAAATACCAGAATAATGCACAGCATTGTGTGTCCGAAGCACAATAACAACTAAAATCTAATTTCATTTTTTGATGCAACACAAATCAAAAAAATACAATACATCAAATGTAACTATTATACGTAGGGTGCAGGACGGGTCGGGTTTGACCCAAAATTTGCGGGTCGGGTCAGTCTAGACATGGGTCGGGTTCAAATTATTGACTCGTTAATAAATTGGGTCAGGTTCGGGTCGGGTCTATTAAAGTATCGGGTCGGGTTCGGGTTTCTGTTCATTGACCCATAAAACCTGATCATACCCGATATAATTTTAAAAATAGGTAGCTGCGTGACGCAGTCGCACTAAATCCAGAAACGTTATACGTATAAGTACTATTTATACACCAAATAGACTCGATCATGCTAAGTGATTTATTTGTTACAAAGAAAATCGTATCCAATAACAAGGCATCTAGCTTTGAATTTAATGCACTCGCAATCTGAGCCCCTTCGTGGTCTAGGTTAACACATTAAATTCAAAACCAAATGCTTTGTTAATTGTGTCATGTAAAAATGATCACACTGTGATCTTTCGGAACTTTTGTTTGCCAAATAAAACCGTTATTGTTGCTACGCCTGATATCATTTCATATAATATTATGGCTATCTCGGTATGCTCATATATCAGTATTTACTAGCACAGCACATCAACATACGCCCAATCAAATGCAACTTTTGCTGACACCATTCTAGATACGTTAACCATAACCATACGCTCCGTTAATGCAAGCATAACTACGTTTCTGGTTTGGTTTCTTACCCAATCTATTCGATTCACCAGATTTTTATTAAAAAAGAAAACAGAATAATGTACTATTTTAGAAAATATAATATTAAGATGTACTTATACGTATAAATTTCCTGGATTTAATGCGACTGCATCGTGCAGTTACCCCAATTAAAATAATAATCATAGTAATTAGTCACTGTCTAGTTACTTTTCACCCATCCTTGATCAAATTTATATGAGCATAAAAATGATCGGGTTTGGTCGGGTCGAGACGGGTCGGGTCGGGTTTTGGAATGGACCTGACCCGAACCTGATAAAAAATTTTTATAATGGGTCGGGTACGGGTCAGGATTTAATTGGGTTCGGGTCGGGTTTAAGGATCCCGACCCGTCCCGTCCCGTCCCGCACCCTAATTATATGCATGCAGACAGACACCAAATACAGAAGTTACATTTTTGATATTATTATTATTGATGCATCAAAAATGTAACTTTTGTATCACTTTACGTAAACATATAAAGTCCTCCGCTACGCTCTGGACAACTAGACTCTAATTTTATCGATATTGCTTTATTACTATCGTCTTTGTCTTCATTCTCTTTTCTTCTCTTTTCTTTCAGGGATTCTCTTTTTCTCTCAAAATGCATTGGCAGTATGAGCATTGCAATAGAGAATTTTCAAAATCACACGCATTAACTCAACATGTTTCACAAAAACATCCTCACCTTTAAAGTTCCCCAAATCAGGAAGTCTCCAATAAACAAGTGGATAATGATATTTGGGATCTTCTAGAAGATTATCCTAATTATGATTCTTCAGAATATGGGGTAAATGGTTAATTATCTTCTTATTAATATAGTAAACGTTATTAATCAATTATTTTCATATAGAGCGAATATATGAAAAGATCTGCAAGCTCAGTTGAGCATTCTTTATGGAAGCAGAACTTTGTCAAATGGATAATATGACTCAATATGATGCATCTCAAAATATGTCTAATGTGAGTGATATCGAGGACCATGAAGATATATCGTTTGCAACTGAGTCATATGAAATAGGCCTTGAAGACCACGAAGGGGCCTCATTTGATAAAGCTTTTCAGGACTTGTATCACCTACAAACTGTCGAATGGCCTAAGGATGCATATTGTGAATTTATGAAGATTATTAATAAATATCAGCTGTCAAATTCAGCTGGTGATGCTTTTATAACCTTCTTCAATAAATTCTCAAATTTGGATATTTTGCTACTTTTACTATTAACAAAGGCAGGAAAGGAATTTCTTGATGACACTATCGTTTCTTATATAATGTTTAAGGAAGTTTTTGTTAAAACGGTTCAAAACATTGAATATGTATTTTACTATCGATCATTAATAAAGACTATAAAGTCTTTATTAATGATCGATAGTATTAATCAGTCACTAGTCCTTCAATATGAAGATAAAAAAGAAGTAAGAAATGGTGTAGAGTATAGAATCTTTGGGGAACAATACCATAGTAATTGGTGAAAGCGAGAAGAATCAGATTTACTCCTTGAGCAGCATTTGCTATCGCTTATACTTTATTCAAATACAACAACCCTGGACCACGTGAGAAAATCTTCTGGGCATCCCATGTTTTTATCGCCTGGAAACATTCCCAATCACCAAAGAAATAAACCAGAATCCAAAGCATTAATTGGATATTTTCCAATCTTGAAAGCCATGGATTCTAAAACAAAAAACTCTGATAAATTCTAAATGGCTCAAAGAGAAGTCTTTCAGACGTGTTTGTCGACTCTTCTTGAGCCCATTGTCGAAGGGCCTGAGCTTCACTTTGTCGTGCGTGAAGATATAATTACTTTTATTCCACGTATATCTATAATTATTGCGGACATGGTTGAAACTGATAAGTTTACAAACGTTTATCAACCATCCTGCTCAAGACGGCCATGTGCAAAGTGCTTGGTTTCAAGAGATGACTTGAATAATACAAATTTGACGGAAATAATTTCAAGAACTCCAGATGCTATGAAACAAGCGATTAATAGCGGAGAAGATAAGGATTATTCAATTCATCCTGAAAAAAATGCATTTTGGGAAATAAGGTATTGTCACGGGTTTGAATTAATCCTAGTGTCTGAAATTGGGTTACTGACTGCATACTATTTATAAGTTTTCGCAACTAAAATCAGAAATGCATATGCAGTTTTGCAAATAAAATTTTTGAATTGCATATAGGTATGTTCGAATTTGCATATAGAAATGTTCATATGCGCAACTAAATTCATATAATCTGCAAGTAGATTTGTTATTTAGTTGCGGGTCTGCAACTAAATTAAAAATTGAATTTCAGACACTGCCGTGTACATACTGGGAGACAAGTTTTCTATTATGTAAGCAGTAGACTACCATAGATCTGCCAAATAACTAGATTGATATCGGTAACATAACAGCAAAACATTGGATAATCTGATATTTTCTCTTAGTACTCTTAGACCTAAAAGTAAGATATTGAGATATTCTAATATTTTGCTGTTATTACCAATATAATCTAGGAATTTGGCAGCTCTATGGTAGACTACCATATAAACATAACAGGATACTTATCTCCTGGTATGTACTGATATATATTGATTAACCTGTGGATATTTTAGTTTATTATCATCATATTTTTGTACTAAAAATATATATTGTTATAAATAATATATAAAAATTTTAGAAACTTTAATATATATGAAGCTATCATACCTGATTGAATGCACGCTTTGGATCTTGGACTCTTCAAGTATATGCTTAATTATACAAAAGAACTCTTATATGAACAATGTGGGGCCAAGTGTTTCAAACCTTTAAACAGCAATCAATATCGATCCCATGATACCACGGCCTTAAAATAATAAAGAACATATCAGATATAACACATACCACAGCTGATGAACTGTAAAATTTAATAAAAATAATAATTTTCGCTCTCGATAACCTATATGATGGTTATAAGAAGTCAGGAATTAGTAATAAACAGTTATACCAAGTTTATTACAAATTCCTTAAAATGTATATTGCCACCTGTGAAGAATCATTTAATAATGATTTTTGTAACTAGCTTCAGGTATAATATAAATCCTTGGCTTTTTTAAAAATATCGATTACTAACGAATAAGTTTACAGGACTTTATTTCAGATTGGGCCAAAGAATTTGTTGATATATTTTCAAAATACAACACAACTGGTCTTCAGCTTCCAAAACTTCTCACTTGGTGCTATCATATAGAGTAGAGCGAAAATAGGAGTTCTGGGACAGAATTCTGGTAATGTATCCAGAAGAGGTTCCTTACCCTTTTTCAAGCTCTTCTAGATATATGAAATCCTATATCGAATTCAAGCTCTAAATTACGCTAGAGCCAAATCCTGTTAACTTACTCTTCTTACTCTTATTTTAGGGCTTCAAACTTTAAGAAGTAAATAAATAGTCTTTGTTAATGTTCTGGCTAGGTTTTTAATCCCAAACAAGATAACAAGACAATTATGCTATATTGCTTGCCCTTGAAATGAGCAAAGAGCACCGAGGACCGAAGTGTCCGAGTGTGCTTCTCTGCGGGCCCATTCAAGCCTAATACGCATACTATTTTCTATGTTATCCTAGAATTAATTCAAAAAGCGATTCATTACTATCTAGCAAAGGACAAAAAATGCTAAGTCTCACCTTGCAAAGGTGAGATTTAGCTATTAGAGGTGAGACTTATTCGATCAGAGGTGAGATTTAGCTATTAGGGGTGAGACTTATTCGATCAGAGGTGAGACTTATCCGATCAAAGGTAAGACTTATCCGAGAGGAAACTTATCTAAGGTGAGACTTATTATATATATTTCAAAGTCTCATTGCTACGTCTCACCTATTAGCATTCAATAAAATCTAGCTTCTGAGCGCTCGAAAAAGATATATCCTATTTTGAATAATTTTATCATAAAAAGACGGGGGTAAATATTTTTATTTAAACAAAAGTTTACCCAATATATTAACAGGTGAGACTTAATAATATCATGCCTAGAAGTGATAAAAAAAATCGTACATGCACTTGTTGTGGATATACTTTTACAAGACCAGAAAAACTTCGCAAGCATTATAAAAGCAAAAAAATCAATGCAATATACCAATTGCCCGAACCAAAGTATCCAAACAGGTGCTATCTCTCGTTTCTAAATCTAGTTCAAACTCGATAACCCAAACTTCTTCCTTGCAGAATGAAGTTCAAGAGGAGGCCCAAGTTTCAGAAGCCGGCCCAGGCCCGGTGACCCAAGCCTATAGAGAAGAAATATCCTCTGAGCAGAATAAAGTCCAAGAGAATGATAAAGTATTTGTAGAAAAAAGTTATGACCCGGCCAGATCGCATAAAAATCTCAAAAATATGTCTGTATGGGAATGAAAGATTCCAGCAGGCAATAATCTAGCATATGCTTTTAATAAACAGCAAGACAATCAAACAGCATATTCCGACACCCCATATATGCCCCAACTCATGGCCTCAACACGCAAAGCAATTACTAATATTCTCAAAAAAGAGCTTCACAAAAAGGATCAAATAAAAACATCATTAGTTATAGAAAGCACATATGCAAAATATAAATATAAGGGAGAAGGTGATGCAATGGACAAAGCGAATTATGAACTTAGTCAGACCCATTCATATCATAGAGAAAAACAACATATTCTTCTTTCAGAAAATGATATAGACCCATATTTAATTCAATCTGTAGGAGAAATTGATATACAAATTGAGAATCACTTAAAAGAGGAGTCCGGTAAAATTCTTCTTATAATAGAAAATATATTTATTGAATCCTATACCTACCGTCGAACTAATGGAGGTTCCTATATTCCTACTCCTAAAAAGCTCGCCAATACAAAGTGCACTATTAATTCGGATAATAAAGGTTTAGTCGATCCAAAAACCAATACATTATCTGAAAAATGTCTTCAAGGGGCGTTGGGAGCATACTTTGCTTATCAAGATGGACATACAGAGCATCTTGAATGAATCTTTCGAGCTACAAAGTACAAGCCCTATTTAGTTAAAGTTAAGCTTGATAACATCCCAATGCCTACCCCAATCTGCTCACGAATATTTAACAAGATAGAGGAAATGAATTCTGATATCTCAATCAATGTCTGGGAATGGAAAGAGGAAACAGCCACTCCCAAACTGGTAATAGCTAGCAAAAACTATAATAGATGACATATTATTGACCTCATGGCTCTTACAGATATTATTAAATCTGAAGATGATAAGTATGGACAAAAAAATCACTTTCTTTGGATTAAAAATATAAATGGACTAGTTTTCAAAGATACCACTTATCATGGTAAAAAATATATATGCAGAAAATGTATCAAAGTTTTCCATCAGAAAAGTCTCTAGCCTATCATCAAGAACATTGTCTTGGCTTAGAGGCCACCCAAAGAGTTACTTTACCTACTAAGGGAGTTAATGACTTTGAAGCATTCAAGAACTATGGCCAAATGATTAATGCCCCATGTGTAATTATAGCTGACTTCGAGGCAGACAACAAGAAATGCAACGAAGAATATGGAGAACAAATGCGTAAACTCGCTGAGCAGAAAGCAAATAGCTTTTGTTATCTAGTTCATTGGTTCGATACTGGGGACATATGGGGGCCTTTTCTATACCGAGGAGAAAATGCTATACAAGAATTTGGCCAAAGAATTGATAAGGAGTTGGTCGAAATTAATAAGGTTCTAGCTATTAAGGCCGACCAAATTGAAACTGAGCAAGATAAGAAAAAATTTGCTGAAGCAGATACCTGTTGGATATGTAAAGAAAAACTTAATATAGATGATAAGGTCTGGGATCACTGTCATATTACAGGTAAGTTTCGAGGACCCGCCCACAATACCTGTAATCTCAAACTCCGGATCGAAGCATAGAAGACACCAATTCCAGTCATCTTTCATAATTTCCAGGGCTATAACTCTCACTTGGTTTGCGAATCTGTTGGAAAATCAGTTAATGCACATCAGATAAAAGTCATAACTGAAACATTTGAGCAATATAAGTCCATGAAGGTAGGCCAGTTAAAATATATAGATAGCATACAGTTTATGAATAATAGTTTAGCCAATCTTACGACAAATTTAGGTGAAAACCAGCCTATTACAAGCTAGCACTTTGACGACTATTCTTTAGATCAAATTTCTCTAGTATGTCACAAAGAAGTTTATCCCTATGAATATATCAATTCACAAGATAGGTTCCTAGAGACTCAGCTTCCACCAATTCATGAATTTAGTACATATCTTTATGGCAAAATTAACCAAAATGATTATAAGCATGCCCAAAAAGTATGGAAAACTTTTGGTTGTAAAAATCTAGGAAAGTATCATGATCTCTATCTTAAAACTGACGTACTTAGCCTAGCAGATATCTGGACCCAATTCCGAAAAACATGTATACAATATTATGAGCTTGATCCAAGCCACTATGTGTCCGCACCAGCTTTAGCTTGGGATGCCATGCTTAAAATGACAGGTGTTAAGATCGATCTCTTCATAGATATGGCTATGCATGATTTATAGAAAAGGCTAAACGTGGAGGAATAGCTATAGCCTGTAAGCGCTATTTCAAGGCTAATAATCCTAAAATGGGTAACGCATTTAACCTATCCAAGCCAACAACATGGATTTCATATGTCGATGCAAATAATCTTTACGGCTGGGCCATGAGCCAGTATTTTCCTATAGGAAATTATCAATGGGAGGCAAGTCGGAAATATTTGCTTAAGAATCCTGAAATGCAAAAAAAATATCTTAATAAGATTCTTAATACTGAATCAAATGCCAAAAAAGGATATTTCCTAAATATTAAGGCACACTTTCTTCAAAAAGTTCTAAAGCTTTGAGGAATTTGCCTTGCTCAAAAAATTCATGTGCTTCCTTTATCACATTCTCAAAAAATTGAGCTGATGCTTCAATAGGATGATGTTGACTCAACGTTTCGTTAGGATTAATTTGGTTTAAAGTATCAAAAATTAATCTTGTTTCTAATCGATTGATAGGATTGTTATCCCAACACTGTTTGTAAAGTTGAATATATTTAAATGGTGTACCATCTATAGGTTCTTCTCTATTTCCCTTGTAAATATGAACAGAAAGCGAAAGTACTGATTCAAAGGATGAAAATGGTGGTCTTCCGCTTGAAATTTCCCAGAGAATTACTCCAAGACTATAGACATCAGATTTCATATTACGTTTATATTTGTCATTAACAAGGCATTGAGGTTCGACATATGCAGGCATTCCATGAGCATTTGAGTTCGAACTAATTTCATTAATCTGCTTTGATAGTCCGAAATCTGTAATCTTTGGTTGTCTTTGATGAATTAATATGTTTTTCGAATGCTAAAACATTAAATTAGTAATTAAATTATGCATTAGTAAATTAGTAAATTGATAAACAATATATGTAAAATATAGATAATACTATATTTACCAGATCTCTATGAATAATATTATTATCGTGTAAGTATAAAAGGCCGAGTGCTATCTCTTTAGCCATGTGTAGTTTATCTATCCATTGTAATTCCGAAAAATTTGTCCTTAAGTATTCTCGTAAAGTTCCGTTGTCAGCGTATTGTAAAACCATATTATAATATCCATTGCGATCTATATATTGAATTTAACAATATTTTTTTGGTTAATATATTATTACTGTATTTATACTTCAAAATAAAAAATTGCTTGTTTACCTTTCGTTACTCCATAAAATGAAATAACGTTTTGATGATTAGAAACACTTCGCAATAGTTTAAGCTAATTATGTGCATGAATTATAAAAGGTTATTTTTCTGTTTTAAGAAGCCATTAAAGTTTTAGTACAGTAAATAATACCTCATAAATAAAATCTTTAATGATGCTTTCGTCGACGATTGTATCAGCTTTAAGACATTTAAGAGCAACCGTTAATCCACTGTCTCTCCACTCGTACCTAGAAACACTTACAAAACCTCCAATACCGATTAGAACAGGATCTGTAAATTTATTATATTCAATATAGTTAATATGTCTTTCGCCAATAGCTTTTTCAAGCCATTCTTCTTGTACGTTTGCCATAATTTTTTTTTTTTTTTTTAGTATGTATTAACCTTGATCGAAAAATAAAGCGAAAGTATATACTGTCTTATATATTTTTGTGCATATGTACATGTCTATATGATACAACATTTTATTCACCAAAATTAATGTTAGGCGTAAATCGTACGTTCAAGTTGACGGCAAAGTTGACAGATCGAAAAGGGAGCTAAACAGAGCGGGGAAAAAACCGGTTCAATCATCATCCAATTTAAGGAAGGCTCAGGGAAAAGATAAGTGATTTAATCAATTGCCTAATTCGGACATTTCATATGAAATCAATAACTTATCGAATTCGGCCGAAGAATAATTCGGAAAATTTTTTTAGGTGTCTAGTAGTAGCCGCTGCTTGTATTGGTCTCTATTTTATGGTTCACAACAAACATGACAAAGATTTATTATAGGTATAAAATGCACGGACGTTAGGATGAACTACGGCAGACTCAGAAAGGAAGCAAATTCGCCCTCCCTACCCTACTGAATCCCGCCATTTTGCAACCATACATGTCTGCAGCCGGCCTGCGTTATGCAGGTTGGAAACCACCGGCTACAAAAACTCGGGGTTAGGGATGGGCACGGTCAGTCACGGTCAGTCATCGGTCGGTCATGATCGGTTAGCCGCTTATGACCGGTTGACCGCGGTCATTCATACGGTTAATGACCGGTTATAGCCGATAAATTATTTACCCAATTATCCAATCAAATATCTAAATAAGTGACAAGTAGGGATGGTACACTGCACAGACTGCCGGCGATTTGCATCACATGATCAATAAAACCGTTCGTTCATATTTCTGGTCAAATTTGCAGATCATTTGACCACATTTAAAGTTGTTTTGTTCTAGAACTGGCCAAATGATCTGCAAATTTGACCAGAATTATTAACGATTTGTTTATTTGGTGGACGTCTAAAGCGGAGGCAAATCATGTGATCAACCGCGAGAAGCAAAACAAGAAATAAATACCTCGATGTGTCGGGGAGGCAATTTTGCTTATATTTATCTACCTAAGACCTAATATAACCCTAATATAGGACGACCCTAACCCTAAAGTAAATTGAAAAATTATTAAATATGGTTTAGACGTCATATTCTGTTAAATACAATTCTGTCAAAATTGCAGATCATTTGACCGGAATTAAAATTGGTTTGTTATAATTCTGGCGAAATGATCTGTAAATTTGGGCGGAATTATGAACAAGGTATTTCTCAACCGGGTTTAAACACTGCCTAAAAAATTTTCAGATCATGTGATATACATTAATTTATATACTCATTATTGTTATATTCACTTATATCATAAAAAAGGTTTATTTACATATCGTCCATCAACCATGCAAAGACACATGA
>QKWP01000114.1:241673-282680 GCA_003550325.1 Gigaspora rosea
TTTGGCCGGAATTATGAACAAGGCATTTCTCAACCGGGTTTAAACACCACCTGAAAATTTTTCAGACCATGTGATATACATTAATTTATATACTCATTATTGCTATATTTATCATTTATATTAATAAAAAAGTTTTATTTAAAAATGAATCATATCAATTAATCATGCAAAGTCACATGATCTGGAAAATTTTTGAGTGGCGGGTTGATTTCTCTATTTATCAGATGATACAGATACACTGATATGAATTTCAAGCAATAAATATTCATTTATTAGCCAGAATATTAAGAATTTGGCATCAGTCATAATCTTGACCAGTCGGTCAAACCGCTCTGACCGGTCAATATCGGTCACGGTCATTGACCGGTCATGACCGTCGGGGTCGACAGCCGGCCCGCGTATGCGGGTGGGAAACCACCGGCAGTCCCTACAAATAGCTAAATCAATTATACATCGAATGCACTGATGTATATCACGCTGAAACAAGCTAATAAAGTTCATTATACAGCATTGTATGCTGGAGTGCTTCCAAATAAGTATTGAGTCACAAGTGTGCGATCCTGTTCGTTGGGGTTATGCTCAATTTTTTTTTTTTAGTTAGTATTATTATGTTTCTTATTTTTGCATAGTTGGGTGTAGTAAAGATACTTTACCCTGAAAGCTGTTTCAGTGTGTGTCTTGTTCCATGTGAGACATTTATAAATTGATAACCAGTTGAGCAAGATAACAGTTACATCACGTTCCTGGTTTTAGCGCGACAGCGTCGCGCAGCTACCCTAATTCTTATCAATTTTGTGTAACGATCTACAAATTGATCTATATACTCAAATAGATATATATATGTTCTATATAAACTATCAAATACGTCAACTATATATGCAAATTGATAAAGCAAAAAAAAATAATGTATTATATTTACAACATTTTCTTTGTTTATCTTTATCATTATTTATAATACAAACTTGTTTAAGCTTGATCTATCATAAGTACAATCATTTGTCTTTGCACTTTAATTTGTTTAGTATGCATTGGTTTTACGCAAATAGGCTAATTAAAACTAGTTAAGAGTACTCTTAATTTGTGTCCCAGAGAATAATGGCTGGGAAAAAAAAAATTAAAGTATTGAAATTTTCTTAACAATAACAATACATGCAGCATATTGAATAGCACATGCGAATAAGAGTATAATATTAATTAACTTTTTTGGGAAGTAATTTAAATACAATTTAAGATATATTAGTTCTCATGATTAGTGCCAGTAGTGGGACCTTGCGCCAAACCAGTATATACCAAGTATCGATATTAATTTACTCGAATAAAGGTCCTAGCTTACTTCCTTTATTTTTCTTTCAGTAAATCAAAGGGAACTTTCTACATTTATCTTCTTTATTGAAGTTAAATTTATTCGTTTATATATATATGAATTTAATAAACGACACGCTAACGTGTTACCTAGCGCATTAACGTGCTATGTGCTATTAGCAATGATATCTAGAATTTTTATAATTCTTACCCCTTAACACGCATACGTACGTGCTAACACGTTAACGTATAATTGAAGAAAAGGGGCGATATATGTTAATCATCAAGATTTTGATCAACATTTAATGAATTATACAAAAATTGAAGCCATCTATACTAAATAAAGAAAAGAAGAACTAGGGGTCGGATCTCTAGTCACAACATTCGAATTTGTGATAGTACTTAAATAAGTAGCTGACGCAGTCACGCTAAACCAGGAACGGATGGTAAGCTGTATAAACGCACATGAAAATAGATAGCTATATTGTTAAGTAACTTTTTTTGGCTATAAATACAATTCAAAAATATTACTATAGTTAGTAGTGTGGCTTTGAACAAAACCAGTATTATACGTAATATGTATTAACGTTAGTATGTATATATTTTTTATACACATCTTTTTATTACTATACAGAGAAATTTGGCGTTTGTCCATTTGGCCATATAGGCCAAATAATTTTAATTGGCCTGGCCAATTGACATTCAACTTAGGCCGTAAAATTTTGGCCATTTTTGGCCAAATTGTTATGTATTGGCCTATTCAATTTTTTTTGGCCGATTAAATTGCCATCACTGTTTTTCAGCCTAATAGCTCAAGGTTTTAAAAGTTTTTATCAATTGTTAAATAGTGTTTTAGTTAGATAGTTGTATTGTTAGTAGTTTTAGCCATAGTTAATACTTTCACAACATATATGCTACAGTACATCTTAATATGCAAAATAAGTTATAACTTGTATGTTTTATCAAAACTGCTTTCGCTCTTTTTTCCTTTTTTTTTTTAGAAATTATACAATATACAGATATATTAGTAGGCAAAGTAATAAAACCAGAAATAAATAGATGAAATACTGCTCATAAATATTGAATAAATAATTGATCTTAATACAGTAGAATGAAATGCATAAAATAAGGTACTATACCTATGTACGTATATACTATCTGGATGGCAATTATTTCACTGACAATTACTTGATAAACATGCCATTTCACCAACAAATTATTCACTGACAGTTCATTTTACCAACAGTTTATTTCACTGAAGCTCAATTTACTAACAAAGTAATTCTGATCATTGTCATTAGCAGAATTAGGTTAAAGTTAGTGTGCTTTACAGAAAAAAACTTGTCAATGAAATGAGCTTTGTTGAAATAAACTGTTAGTAAAATGAATTTGTCAGTAAATAATTTGTTGATGAAATGAGGTGTCGATGAAGTGATTGTCAATGAAATAATATGGACCTGTACTATCCAATATGAAAATCAGTTTAATAATATAATTACATGCAAGATCCACCAATCATAATAGCGTATTTTTGCATTCTTTTCATAACTATACACTATATTACTAGTAATTTTTCTTCATTCTGTTTCTGGCACAATTATATATTAAATAAACTTATCTACAGTATTTCTTACTAATTAATACAATTATATAAAAAACTCCCTTATTATTATATTCTTAACTTTATTATAGTGAGTATTTATTTGTTTTAATATAGTATTAAAAAATATTAAAGATTGTGGCTAGAATAACTACATTGTTAGTGTATAATCACCATATTCCTTATGAGTCACTGAGCGAGGGTGGGTAGGGTGGGAGATAGAGCCAGCCCTCGTTACAAAGACGAACAATAACAAAAAGAAAGATAACCTTCTCTACTAACAGGATGCCCTTGAATATCATATTTTCAACAATCATATGCAATCGCAATATTGATCAAGAAAAATTTATAAAATAAAAAAGACAAAATGACAAATTGAATATGTGATCCAATAAAGTCATCTGATTTCAAAATATTGTCACTTCATTGGCAAGATTTTCAAAACGTAAAACATTTGCACTCAGTGTTATGTAAGCACAAATCATAAAAATTTTTTTTCCAGTATGTACTATTGTATTTAGTGATCCGTTGATCGGCAATCCGGATAACTGTTTGAAATCCGTATTTTTGCGTAATCCATTCGAATTATAGACAACTGTTACCATAGATAAACAATTAAAAATACACAAGTGATTGGATTTAAGTTATGCGGATTGATTTTATCCGTTCGATAATATGGAAATAGCAAATTACTTGAACTACGGATTATAGTTAACTATGCAAAATTATACGGATTGCGTGTAATCCGTATGGATATGGATACGGATTCGGTTTTTGTGTAATCCGTATGGATACGGATTCGATTTTGTGTAATCCATATGGATACGGATTCGATTTTGTGTAATCCGTATGGATACGGGATTCGATTTTGTGTAATACGTATTATACGGATTTGAACGGCTACTACCGGAAAGTCCGTTTCTTATTTTATAAATATATTTTTAAAATGCATATATGTTTAAAAGTTACTAATAAATTTAGATGTAGTAATACAAATTGTATTATTACATCTAAATTTTATTAGTTAGTTTTAACTTTTAAACATATATGCATTTTAAAAAATATATTTATAAAATAAGAAACGGACTTTCCGGTAGTCTATGAAAGTTTACATATAAATTGATTGTTGCCAAGGGAAAACCTATCACCGGACTTTCAATAATTTTGTGTACAGTTAGCCATCTACGGAAAATCTATTATCATGATAGATTTTCCATAAGCGACTAACTGTACACAAATATAAATGAAAGTCCTGTTATCCTTTGGCAGCATTTATATGTAATATTCTGCTACTTATACGTTGAACAGTGTGCGTGAGATATAAATCATGCTAATAATAACAATAAACACTAGTACTACTAAAAAATGCTACTATAATCCATAATCCTTATGATGGAAGAGAGGTCTGCTACAAAAAAAGACAAATTTTCAAAAAAATTTTTTTTTTTTTTTTTTTTTTTTTTTTTTTTTTTTTTTTTTTTTNTTTTACTTAAATACCAAAGCAGTTATATTAATAAAATTTTGTAATATAACACTTAAAGTTTATATTTTCTTATATTTTATGATCATAAAAATTGATTTTCCATAGATCTTTTGTTTTGCCGATTTCCCTTTTCTGTAGCACACCTCCCTGTCCAAGTAATTAGGGCTTGTTAGAACTCTAAATTACGTCATAAGTCTCTAATTCTGGAACATAGGATTAGACTTTATATGACTTTTAACTAGAAACATAGCCATGTAGGCGGTTTCGCCACTAATAATAAATATGTTCAAATAAACCATTATTTTTATTTCGTAATAAAAAAAAAACTAATATCTCCATATACATTTGGCTGTTGGCTCTCTCATAGCTGCAAATCATCATAAATCCTCTTTATTGAATAATCGCAAATTGATTTAAAGGAATAATCATTCATCGCCAGTGGTGATTCATCGACACGCCCTAATCAACAAATCCTTTAATTTCACGCTAATAAAAAAAAAAATGCGGGTTAAGGTTAAGTCAGGGCAATAGCTAATAGGACTATCATACCCCAAAATTTGCAAGAGATTTTTTTTTCTAAGAAGGTGAATTTCATAGGCAAAATTCTAAATTAGAAACGGATTTTTTTGTTAAAAAAAAAATCCATAATCTACACAATTTTTGCATTCCGATTGGTCGGTGATACATTGCACTGGCGATGAATGATAACTCTCTTAATTTTAAGTAAATACGAGAAAATTTATTTATTTGTTACCCTAAATTAGAAGGTTGCCCTAATTTTCCCCTTAAGATGTGATTGGATGCATGAAATCCCGTCTCTGGGTAAATTAGATCTGCCACCTTAAACAGTCACAAATCGTTTATCGGTTTCGAAAAAAATAATAATAATAATAAAAAACAAATATTAATATCCTTGTTTGCAAAGATTACAAAAATATTATTTGTGCACTTCCAGAATTGTTTTCTAGTGAATTATAAATCACAAATATTCAAAAACATTTAACGAAAATAAGAAGAAAGAAAAATCAATATTCTTAATTGCAAAAGGAGGTCTCCAGAATTCTTTTGCTAGTAAAAAATAAATTGAAAATAATCAAAAATATTGACAAAACTAAAAAAAAAAAAAAATAAAATATTTTGGTTGCAAAACGAAGCGAAATCATTATTTTATTTCTAATGTTCTTTTGCTAGTAAAAATAAATCGAAAACAAAAATATTAACGAAAATAAGAATTTGTAATATGTATATATATGTTTATTTATAATAAAAAATATATCAAAAAACATTACTGAAAGAGAGTTATCATTCATCGCCAGTGCGATGCATCGCCACCCCCGATCGACCAATCGGGATGCAGGATCAGGTGTAACATGAAATCGAAGCAAAACAAACTTTTTTTAAAAAATCGCTTCTAACTTAAAATTTTGACTAAGAAACTAGACTTTTTTCTTGAAAAAAAAATTCCTTGCGAAATTTTGGGTTAGGAGGACCTTCTAACCCTTGCCCTGCCATACCATAACCCTAATCGTAACGCGAACGCTATTTGTTTTGTTTTGATTAATGTAAAATCAAAACAAACAAAATGATTGGTCGATCAGGGGGTAGCGATGCATCGCACTAGCGATGAATGTTAAAAATCTTACTGAAAATAAGTGTATTAATTCAATCAAGAAATTTTTTATAAAGTTTTTATGATCGGTACTTATTTTCAAGTGAATAAAATTGGTGAAAGACCTAAGCTTACAAACCTACTTGTAGTTCAAATATATCCAACTTTATTAAATAATAGTTTGAGCCGTAATTTTCACTTCAAAGAATAATTGACAATGCTTAAAATGTCTCAAGCTCATTCTTGATGATACAGATACAATCAATATTCGATAAAATTGTAAAAAAAAACAATCGCAAAATTCTAAGAAATGTTAGTATTAAACATAAAAATTTTTAAAAAATTTATAATAATAAATAATCCTTGAAAATATTTGAAAAGTATTGTATGAAATTTTTAATCACTCTGATCAGTGATGTTATTTGTTTCGTCCGATGGGAACTTGGAGGGAACTGTTAAAGCGAATTAGAAGAGATGGTTCGAGTGGTGTAACATATCGTACGTACGTACATGCATTCTTAAATAACGATCCTAAACATAACAATTGTCACGATACAAAAAATTAATGCCATTAAAGTATTTGTTCACAGAGTAAACCAAGGAAGTTTCATAACATTGGATAATCCAATACTCGTAAGATCGGTATAGATTTGGCAAAGTTCAAAGATATTTATTTATTTAATACAATTTTTGTGTGAGATAATTAACGTGCTAGAAAATATTATGCCTATATACAGTCAAACCTCTCTATATAGTCACTCACTTGAAATACAAAAAAAAAAATGTTTTTATAAAGAAGTGTGCTAATCATAGAGGATTATAGAGGTTAAATTTATTAAATTAAAAATGGTTTTTAAAAAAACTATTTATAAAGAAAATGTGCCTATATAGGAGGTGACTATAGAGAAGTTTGATTGTACTATTAACGCATCTACTATATATGACAACTTATGCTAACTATGCTATAAATGTTATTATGATAATTTATAAATGCTATTTATACTACTTCTGAAACTATTATATTTAAACTATTACTGTATTACAATAGTGCTATGTACTTGATCTACCGAATCTAATTATGAACGATTTGTTGTGCTGGTCCCTCCAATTTCGACAGTACAGTGACACTATATTGGTATCTCAAAAATTAAATTGAAATTTGATTTTTGATTCATAAGTTCACATGCGTCAATAATTTAGTAGCTAACTGCCGATTAAAATTATTCTCTAATTCTAGGTTTAATTTTAACCATCAATTCTTCACAAGCACTTGCTGTAGCAGATTTAAGTTTTAATGGCATTTTCATATCAACTAATTCAACATCATAATTTCTAAATAAAAGTACCATTAAAGAAAGTAATTCTATCATTGCTAACTTTTTTCCTGGACAAATGCGTAATCCTCCACCAAACATTGCGAATGAATACCTATGTCTAATTTTATTATTCTCTTCATTATTATCTTCAATTTCTTCACTTTTTTTATTTTCTTTATAAAATCGATCTGGATTAAATGTATTAGGATCAGGCCAATAATCTTTATGCGAATAAACGCTAGCCAAATTAATTAAGAATAATGTTCCGGCTTCCCAATGATGTCCTGCCATTTCACAAGGGCTATCAGAATATCTAGTGAAATGACTTACAAGTGGTGTACATCGATTAACTTCTTTAATTATTGCTTCACAATATTTTAATTTTGAAAGATCATCATGTTTTAAATCAAATTTTGATTTTGAAGGAAATACAGTTTCAATTTCGGAAAGCATTTTTTGTTTAACTTGTGGGAAATGACAGATGTAGTAGACTATAAAGCAGAATAAATTTGCGGTCTAAAAAAAATGCATTTATTATTATGTAAATTAGATATATTATATTAAACAAATTAAATTAAGCATAATTAAATTAAACATAATTATATTAAATATAATTATATTAATACTTACAGTGTCAGTTCCACCCATGAGAATATCAAATAAATTACCACCAATCTCTTTATCTGTCATCGGCCTTGACATCTCTTCTTCAACAACTTTCACCTTTTTAATATCACGATCTGTATTAACCGTAATTAAAGATGTCAGCATATCATGTCTTAATTCTGAACCAATTGGCGTCTCTTCAATCTCTTTTCTTCTATTTTTAATAATTTCATTAAATTTATCCATTATAAAATTCCTATTTTCTAATATTTCTTTTACTTTATCTTTAATAATTGGTACATGTTGACGTATAAATGATCCAAGAATGAAAAAATAACCACTATTCAAAGAGTAACTTCTAAAGGCTTGAAGTAATTTTTCAGAATCTTCAATCAATGTACCGGTACGTGATATTTTTATAGGACTTAATTTATTATAATACGAAGCCATCGAATATGATCGTTTACCAGTAGATACCATTACAATAATATCATTAGTAAATCTACGCATCCATTTTGATAGATCAGTTTCAAGCGACCAATCATTTTTATTATCTTGTAAATTATTATTAGATAAATTAACATTAACATTAGCTAAAGATTTCCAATAACCTTCTAATTCTTGAAATATTTTATTAGTTAATTTAATAGCTTCATTATTAAATTCTGGTGTCATGATTGATCGGATAAAGGATTGACGATTAAATCTCCAACTTTTTAGATTATCATTGTGAATTATTCCTACTCCACTTAAACCATATTCTTCTATTCCTTTTGAATGTGGATATCTTTTAAAGAATTTATTTGAAGAGATTAAAATTTTTTCGAAATAATCCGGACGAGAGATCACGACTCTTCGTTGTCCACCAAAATAAACTTCATAAATATCACCATATTTTTCTCTGAGTGATGTGAATAACGATTTAGTATCACTTTTATAAAGATAAGTGTTTCCAATAAATGGAAGAGGTAAAGGTCCAGGTAATTTATTAGGACGAGTGTAGTAATTATAATAAAATTGAAAGGTGTAGACTAAAATGAGAGATCCGATCAGTTTCAATAATTCTATAAAACTGATTGTAATGATAATGTTGAAGATAGCCATTGTTAATTATTCATCAAATTTGATCATCAAAGAATTGCAGTTAAATTCGATACGTACTTAACTATTTTATAAGAAATTTTAACTCTTACTGGACTACCATGAGGAATACACCCGAATATGCGCTATATTTTTTTTTAAATTAATTAGGAATTTTTTTTTAATATTATGCATGAAGTTGTTTCATAGATAAATTTTTTTCTCGGTATTTTTTTTGAAAAAACGTGATTTTCACGTTACACCTGATCCAAGATCTTATTAGTATCACTTATTACAGTATTAAAAAGGATTTGATTGGTGCACCTTCAAGATATTCTACGTTATTCTGATCTCTCAAAATATTTACATACGATAACGAATAATATCTATTAAATTTAATCATAATGTAGAAGATTAATTTTGTGAAACTTTAAAGTTCGAAATGATCAGAATAAAGTTTTAATTTTTATAGTATTTCAATTAACTTAAATTTTAAAGTGTGACATTTTAAATTATCTGGTGCGTACAAAGAACCTTTTTTGGTGAGCACAATTCTTAATTAGGTTTATGTTTATATTTGATATCGTCGAATTATGATTATGCAATTTCTGTAATTAGTAAAGTTCTCTCTACCATATTTTAATAGTAACTAGTTTTAAGTTATTTTATAAACAGAAAATCTGGAGGGAAATGAATGTCACTTTATTTGTAGATATACAGGATATACCGATACAGGAATTTTATAAATAGTTAAATTATAGATAAACGTGATATACCTTATGCAGCTTTTATTTTCCTTATACGACATTGTATGATTGTGTAATTAGTTATATTACTTAATAATTTAATTAATTATTGATTATTTCAAACCGCATAGAAGGCACTTCCGAGAGTTGTACGCGGAATAGTTTGATGCATTAAAAAATTCCAATTTTGTCATTATGCCAAGATGAAGATATTTTATCCATCTATTTCATTCCGGCTATATTTTTTAAAGAGTTCATTTGTTTAGTACTTTAGATGATACTGTAAAAGCGTACTTTCTCAAAAGTATAGTTAACTTTCTTATACTCTTGTTTTATAAAGGCCTTCTAATATATTTCTCATTTCTCATTTATCATTTATCATTTATCATTTTTCATGTTTCACATGACATATACAATTGTTACTATTTCCCGATTAACATGTACTTTACTCTATATTTGGCAAATAACATTGTCTTACAAACAAAAATCTCATTCAATAATGAAATAAACAAAAAAAAAAAATTAAACAATAATAAAAAGTACGTACGTACGTACGTACATACATATGTAATATCGTGATACCATGCATTACATTCATAACTCTAGAGTACAGTAGTAAATACTAACTTTTTCTAGTTTTGTATATTTTGTACTCAATTTAAAAATATGCGCGTAAATTATTCATAACAAATGACCCCAAATAAGTATGTAGAAAAGCCTTATTGCTTTCACAATTATTTATTAATGTTTTTTCATAACAGCAAGATAGCTAATATTAGCTCGCCAGAGACAAAACGGGAAGCCAATATTATTGACCAAATTATTGGCTTCACGTGAGCAAATGAACAATTAATTTTATCATAATAAAAAGTACGTTGTTATAATCAATTCATAACATTATGTTGTTACTCATCTTCCTGATTATTTATCTGGTATCAAATTAACATTTTTATTAGTTACAGATATATATTATTAGTAAATTATCAATCTGTGTGATATCAAGCAAATGGCCAGTCGGGAAAATGACAATTCGGGAAATATAGTTTCCGGTATTATGTATTATTATAGTCAAATTAAATTAATTAGTGTTGCTGTTGTTCGTAGTCTGAGTGGTAATCCAGATAGATTAACTTTCGGTTGGTATATGCTATGAAAGGAAATTTCACAAAAAACTTTTTAATAAGTATATAGCAAGTAACTTAAAAATATAACTAATGATAACATACTATTTAAATAAAAAAAATTTATTTTAAAATTTATTTAATATTGCATAAAATTCAATTAAAAATTTTATTAAATTTATTAAAATGTTGCCATAAATGTTTTTAAATTTCTAAAAACTGTTATAAAATTTATTTATAACGCTTAAGTTAAGTTATAAATTTTTTAAACTTTTACTATGAAACGCACCTATTGTTGGTTTGCACATTATTAGTTTTTAATAGATTTTTCTTGTTTTATAGGTTCTGTATGTAAGTTTTTAACAGAAACTTTTCATGTTAGAGATAGTATTAAGGGTTATAATTAGTGATGTGCCATTTATATGATGTCCAAATTTTTTTTTTAGCGTACAATACGTACAGTACGTACAGTACGTATAGTACTTATATAGTAAAATTGCTCTAGTGGTTATATTTTTAAATTTTTTTTTTAATATTAGTCTATATTACAATTAATATAATATTTAATTCTATTAAATAGATAAATATTTAGGTCGTTCGAAGTTAATTATCTGGTTAACATCACTTTCCAGGACTCCCAGAAGAGAGGCAAATGAAACGAACATATAAAATGAACAAACTGTAGTAAATCTATTATAAACGAATTGATTTCAAGTTAAATTTAGTTCAGAGATTTTAGTCGAGTTGCTAATTAGGTCAGATAAATTTGATTCTATAGCAAAAAAAAAAAATTTAATAAATAAAAAATTATATAATGCATTTATCCAAGAAAAAGACTTCGTACTGTACGTATAGGCAAAATTCTCGTGATCTAGTGATCAGATCTGCATCATTTAAAGTATGCAGCTAGTGATATGTAATCATTAATAAAAAAATAATACCCAAATTTTTTTAGCGTACAGTACATATAGTGCTTATATAAAAAATTAAGTTCATATAATAAAATTAAATTAGTATCTATATTTTAATTTTTTTTAATGTTAGTCTATATTATAATTAATGTAATGTTTAAACCTATTTTAATAAGCAAATATTTAATATAGCAAGTTAGTAATACTATGTACATATCTGCTTAATTTTATTAAGGCGCTACTTTATATATCTAAAGTAGCTACTTTAGATAGATCGCTACTTTAGATGCAATATGTACAAATTTAATTTATCTAACAAGAAAGCTTCATCGGGTGTTGATCAATTAATTAACGAATTTGATTGGTCAATTGGCACATAAATATTTCTATCGACCCCTCTTAATAAATGATCGGCAAAAATTTTAGCGTACAGTACGTACAGTACGTACAGTACTGTACGTATAGTACTGTACGTGGCACATCACTAGTTATAATTAGAGTTTTTAAAGTGTTTTTAGAGGTTTAGAGCATTTTTACTTAGAGCACCATATACCAATTAAATTATTAGTTTTTAAATAATATATAATAAATGTTAAAACGCAATAAATGCGTTTTAGTAAGTTTTTTTTTAAAATTTTAGACAAAGTTATTTCGATAATTACATAACAGAATTCAATAAATTTTTTATTTAAATTTTTATAATTAAATAGAATTAAAATCAAACCAATTTTTTTTAAAATTTTATTAGATATTTATTAAAATATATTACATATAATCTATTAAAAACTGATCCTGTAAAAAATTGATCTTATCAAAACTTATAAAAAACTAATAAATTTTGTCTACATTTGAACTTCCCAAAACGGCAAAATCAATAACTTGTTAAATCTGATCTAACAAATTAGTTTCTTCTATACTTCCATATAAATCTAATAGCTTATAATGTTTCAAATCTGATAACCTCTAAAGAAGGTAGCCAAAAAATGTCGCGAAACATGTGATCGTCGACCTTTCCGGCTATACATTTAACCACTTTAATGTAACATAAGGCAGTAAGGGTAATTGATATTTTTTTTATTACTGTTACTCAAGATTTGTTAAAATTATCGATTACATTGAGTGATTACAGATATGATCAGAAAAAGTCGACGATCACATGTTTCGCGACATTGACTAAGGTACCCTCTCAATAAGATACAAGATCTGTCCACCGTACATATCGGCTTTGCAGTATGCATATCAATTTTGACAGGGAATATTGCATTAGAAACGGACAAGATGGATTGGTTTTTTTTTATCAATTTTGACAGAATCGATTTGACAGGTTATATGCTGTATAGAGTTATAGGTTCCTTACAAAAATAATTTATACACGTGAGTGCACTCGTGAGCATGAAATATTGCACTTCCGATGCACTGAATTCCGATTTACTGCAGGGAATCTTCATGTAAGCACGATTACTTGGAAATTTTTTTGTATGCATATATGTAACACTAAATAATGACGAAATAATGAATGCTTACATATGCAGCATATGGAACCATAGAGCAGCAGTACTTTTATTGTGTGCAATGTTACGCGGAAATTTTGCACACGTTTTCCACCGTATACGTAGTCTTGTATATTCACGTACAATCATGTATTCGTGCTTAACCGTGTTATTTCTTTCATAAGTATTTTTTTCATAGGGTAATCGAGTAGAAATAAATATCTAATTGGAATTAATAATGAACTATGAGTTATAACTAAATCATCTTTTTTATTCAGAGCGAATCGAACTCGCTTATTTTTACATAATAAAGTGATTACAGAAAAAATATGAATATCGGAAACATGAAACATTTACTTTTTTGCTATTCGGAATTTTCACTATATTACAGAGTTTAGAGATTTTATGGATCCTTTGGGTTAGGGATTCAACCTCTGATCTAGGTAAACTTCTAACCGATAATTCGACCCGAAAAAACCATCAACCAGATCATACTTTTGGCAAACCTGTTTTCATAAATTCTGGGATACTCTAAAAAAAATTTGTTGATAACTATTCAACTAAAAATTAGATAAGTTATTGATTTTGTTGTGATTTGTGTATAATCAGTGAAAAAAATTTTGCATTACTATTACAAATTATTACAGCAAATTTTTCGTATTCGGACAATATTGTTACATTCACAATATGTATGATATGCTTAGTTGTACAAAAATTTATGCCAAAGACTATTCTTGCAAATTAATAGGCTTCACTAAAAAGTTCTGTTCATATGTTGAATTTTCTTAGAAAACATGCAAGTAATTTGAGTAAATCGAATTTAAATAAAAACAAAAAAATTTTCTACTTCAAGTTCGTTTGTGAATTTTTTTTTACACATTTAGCTTTGGTAACTTATAGCATACTTTTTTATTAAAAGATTTTTTGAAATACTACCTTTTTAATATTACATGAGTAGGCACTAACAAATAAAAAAGTTAAATACGATCAAGAGTTTAGTTCGACACAAGTTGAAATAAGAGGTCAAGAATTTTATTAATATTTGTCGATAATGTCTTAATAATAATAATAAGCTCAAAATAATGTTATCTGTTATTATATTTATAATACTGTGTAATGTTTATTTTAAGAGACGGTGATTTTTCAATACTACTATACATTTGAAATTGTCTGAGAATTCGACCCGCAGATCTACTACTGTAGCATTGAAGTATTTTGCAACAATTGAATTGACAACCTTCTTAATTCTATTCAATTATTTTTCAATGGTTATGTGTTAAAAGTATTATATTTGACAAATTAAATATACTTATTGATTTGTAACGGTACACATGCATTGCTGCATTTATTCATATCGTCCGGTGACATGCTCGAAATTTTTATATACTGTAAATATATCCCTATGAGAAATTACAGCACGGAATAATACTGAAATACACGGAAAAGTTTGAATACGTGACCACACAAACCTGCACGTAAATATACACGGGACAATGCACGGGAAAGCAAGTTCATGGCACGTAAAAGGGCGCGGATTCCGTGCAACGCTGCACGTACTTACGTGCAATTTTATGTGTTTTCTCGTGCATTGTCTCGTGCATATTTACGTGCAGGTAACATATAATAGCATATGTCCATACATATATACATAATAACATATATCGTATATGCATTATTTTATTAACTAAATTTTATTATTTTATTAACTAAATTTTATAAGTTTTATTAACTAAATTTTGTATTTTATTAAATAACTTAATTATTTAATTATTTTATTAATTAAATTTTATAATACAAATAGTTTAATTTAATAATTTACATGCGAATAAGAAAATACTTCTAATTACTAAAACTACCGACTTTAAAAATAACCCAGCAACTAATAATATCGAAAAAAAAACAAAGTAATAGTACCAAAATGAAAGGTTTAAAAAAAAATCGAAATGACTACTCTAGAAATAACTCCAATAGGGACAACTCCGATTGTGGCAACTCCAATGGCAGTAACTCAAGGGAGAGGCTAAAATGCAATAATATACAGAGAGATAAAAAATAAAAGAAAAAAATAATAGTAAAAAAAAATAAAGCTGCGATACCACCAAAAATGATGAAAAACATACACCAAAAATGATAGTGATTCCAAAAGAGTAGCTTCCAAGGCAATAACTCTAAAGGATGGTTTAAACAATGACAATAACTAAAAAAAATTATATAAAAATTAATGAGTTGTAAAAAAAAAAAATTATAAAAAAATATAAGATGATAAAAATGATAAGAGAAAAAAAAAAAAAAAAAAAAGCAATATTTATTTGCTTACAAATCAAATGTAATTTGTGCGCGTCAATGCACGGAAATTATTATTGATAAGTGCAAAAAAAAAAAAAAAAAAAAAAAACAACAAAATAAATGTTTTTGTGCGCGTCAATGCACGGAATTTATAATCATTAAGAATCTTAACGATCATCACGTTAATGCACGGAATTATGATCGTTAAGGATCTAACTGATCATCATGTTAGTACATGAAATTATGATCGTTAAGGATCTTAACAATTGTGACAATTGTGATATCATGCACAAAAATTATGATCGTTAAGAATCTTAACGATTGTGACGATCACGATATTAATGCACTGAAATTATGATCGTTAAGGAGTCTTAACGATTGTGATGATCATACATTTTGTACAGAAATGATCGTTAAGAACCTTAACGATTGTGATGATCGTTACGTCAGTGAACTGAAACTTTCGTTAAGAATCTTAACGATTGTGCACGTCAAAGCACGAAAATTATGATTATGATCGTTAAGAATCTTAACGATTATGCATGTCAGTGCACGAAAATTATGATCGTTAAGAATCTTAACGATTGTGCACGTTAGTGCACGAAATTTATGATCGTTAAGAATCTTAACGATTGTCACGTTAGTGCACGGAAATTATGTGATCATTAAGATTAATACACGTCAATAAATGGTTATAATACTATGCACGATAGTGCACGGATTTCAATATTTCGTGTGATAACGTGTATTAAATTTTTTGGATGATCAGTTTCCGTGCAGTTTCCGTGTAGTGATTATGAAACCCGTGCTTACCCGCATACAATTTCGTATTTTTACATGCATTCCCGTGTATCGAGTTTTCATAGGGATATCTGATATATATATATTTGTTCAGTTAGTATCATATTTAATTTTCCGAACGATTGATTAGATATGGTTAGGTGATTAAATCTCAGGCGAGGGATTAAATCCCTAGAATAGGTGATTATGGCTCCAATCAAATGATTGAGAAACCCAATCAAGTGATTGTAACCCAATTAAATGATTAAAACCCACATCGAATGATTGAATCTCTAATCAAGTGATTAAAGCTGCAATACAGTATAAAATAGAGAAATATAAATAGATTTGGTTTCGGTTAGCGAAGATCATAATTATCAATGATTGAAATCACATCGAGTGATTGAATCTCTAATCGAGTGATTAAAGCTACAATATAAAATAGAAAAATATAAATAGACTTCGGTTTCGACTAGCGAAAATCATAATTATCACTCGCTGCTATTTGTATAATTAGCTGCATACCCCCTTGAGTGTAATTCGATATGTTAAATTTTATTGAAATAAAGGAAAAACTTTAACTAAAATCCTCAAAAGTCTAAATACGTACGTAATAAATTCATCTCGTTTTAAAATCAGGCCAGACCAATTTAATTCGGTGGTTTACATTACATCCTTCTCACAAACTGGGCTGGAGGGAGTTTATTGTAAAAATTTTTTCCGAAATGATCCGCGATATTATAAAGTTTTCCGAAATTTCCACATATATAGTGAGGGAAGGCAGAATGGGGGTAATGTAAACCACCGAATTAAATTGGTCTGGCCTCACGTGTTCAAAAACTTATACTTTCTAATTTGTCGGTCTAACCCATATCTCACCTGACTTTGTTCACGATCATAACTAAGCCAGCCCAATTTACTTAAACTCTCCCATGTCGATCGTGGCATCAGCCAAAATGGGCCCAGTGTATTTTTTTGAAAATTAATTTGGGCCATCTTTCAAAACATTGGTCACATGATAAATTATCATGTGTCCAGTGTTTTGATCTTAAAATATACCCGGAGTATAGGCAGCATGGGGACTTTCTCATTTTTCAGAAATGCACAACAGGTTTGATCATAAGGTAGTTGACCAATCATAAAGTTGTTTTAAAACCACATGATAAGCATTTCGTAAAAAAAGATTTTCACTCGATCATCTGGTGCAATGATGAAAACAACTACAGAAAACACTATATGGGATCTCGCCTCGCTGCTCAGGTGGTTCACAGTCAGTTTCTTAGCATTGCTAAACCATCTCTTGCTTTCTTTGATATCTGAGCTGTATAGTCAGGCTATCGAAGCACCAAACTTCGATATTTGGCTGTTCATCCGGGCTATCAATCATACCTAAAACCCCTAAATACCTCAATACCCTGTTTTTACCCCGTGGTGGGTGGGTGGGCACTAACAACAAAGCTAGACTTGAAGAGGGAGCACTATATAGTCACTATACATTATACTTACAAAATTGCCTACTGACATCACTCATTCGGCTACCCGGACTTACCAAACAAATACACATACCAATCATCACTAACACAAGTCGATACTCACCACACAATACCTTATACTTACGAATCGCTCATTTGATGTCATGGGTGTGAGTTGTTGTCTCGTGACTAAAGGATGCCTTGTAACTCCATTCATAAATAATAACAGAATCACATTTTTAAAATTTACTCCCAAAGTCTTAGTTATAACTAATAATGTTCCTTAAAACAAATAAGTTACCAGGGCTTCAATGAATTGAACAGTATAAAGTATACAAAAAACTAATATTAGGTTGTGATTAGAACTGGGAACTTGAAGATAAGTTGTTTTTTTTTGTTTTTATTTGTTTTGCATTTTTTCTTTCTTTAACTAATACTAATTTCTTTAATAGGTTTGTTTTATTTAGAACAAGTGGGTAATGGGATTAGAACAGAATTTTGTGCTTTAGATCTCCCATTTTTTATACTTCTGTAATACATGCCCTTTTTCTCTGCTACGACTTCGGTGGCCAGGTTGGTGGACCTCTCTTGCCATAGGGCAACCAGTCTTTCCAATCAGTCTCCAGCTAGGTTTCATTTCCCCAGTACAGTTGAAAGTCTGACAACTTCTCCACTTGGGTCTTGCCAAGCAAATTTCTGATTTTCTTGTCCTTTAGCTTTACATGATTCTGAAAGGCTTATTATGGGTTTGCACTAACTAAACCAGCTTGCATTCCTCTATATAGCACAGATGCCTCTAGAATATTCTATTTCTAGATAGTGAAACCTGAGTTACAGATCCTATAATCCAATTATGGCAAAGATCCATTACTATAACACAGATATAATTTTTCAAACTTTGTACCTTAGTTACAACTTGCTTGAGAGGCAACAACAACCCAACTATTCTATGTCACTATACTATTTTTTTTCTTTTATTTTTTATGATTTTATATTTTAATATAAAAAAAAATAGAACAGAATTGATGCCCAATACCCAATTACAAATAAACTTCTAATCTACTGCTAACAAAAACAATAATGAAGTACAACCAGAAGCAAAACCACACCAGTGAAGCAATGGCAAAATTTGATATATAGCACACTCGAAGCAATCAAGTAACAATAATCCTGAAGCAAACTGCAAACCTCAATACATGGTACACACAAAGCAGCCAAGAAATAATGATACCTGAATTAATGGCAAAACTTGATATACAGTATATTCAAAGCAACCAAGAAATAATAATATCTGAGCAATAGCAAAAAATAAAGAAATGATTATATACAGGGCACTCAAAGCAATACACAATACCAAGAAATAATGATATATAGTGCATACAAAGCAGTAGCAAATACCAAAAAACAATGATGCAGAGCACCAAAAAAATAACCACACTGTCAAAATCAAAGACACCATCAGACAATGCAAATACAAATAATAGTAGCACAATATAAAATGAGAAGCTATTTAATATACTGTAAAAAAAAAAAAAACAAAAGAAACTTTACAAAACAACCCACCTAATAGTAAACATACAAGACCACCTAAAAGAGAAACTTACAAGACCATTTGCCAGGAGAATAACTTCCATGAACCCAAGGAAACAATGTAAAAAGAACACCTAAAAAGTAAATAGAATTATTAAAAAATGTTCAAATATCAAAAGAACACAATACAAAATCCTCTATAAAATATATGAGCTATATAAAAGTAACTACACAAGACAACTATAGAAAAACAGGCAAAATCATCTACTAAAAAATATACAAGACCTCCCAATAGAGAAATATACAAAACACCTACTAGAAAAATGTACAATACTACTTACAAAATTGATGAAGCATATTACTTCAAAAGAATACTGAAGAACACAGATGACTATTCCACAAGAAATAGTAAGACCACTTGCTAAAAAACATGTTTGAAGATCCAATAGCAGTACCATACTAGTAATAATATTAGTGATAACAATTGAAACTATACTTGCGACAATACCAGTAATAACACCTAAATGAAATCAATAATTAAAGCTAAAAAAGAAAAAGAAAAAAATTAGTAACAAAATAAATAAAAGCAAAAAAATTAAACAAATAATTATCTTGATAATCTTATTTATAGCATGCATATAGGAGTGCACAGCTATGTAGGTGTGCAAAAAAATAATTTCTTTTTTTATAAAATTTATTATATAGTTATTATATTAATTACCTATATTACTGTTAATTAAACAACTGATATTATATAATAATTGTTTAACACTCTAGTTATAGCACAATATTTAAGTGGTAAATTGCAGATAAAGGGTAAAAAATGATGATTATTTTATAATAAATTGCAGTGGGCATTTAATAGTAATTTCTATAGTGTGTGAATAGGGCTTTTCTATATATAAAAGTATTTTTTTACTAAGCAAACCTTGATAATTTCTAATTAAACTCTGCAGAACCAACTTTTCTGATTCTAATAATAGTTAAATTATTCAAATTGCATTAGTATATGACACAATATGAGTATTTATTAAATGTTTACTATAGGATTTTTTATTATAATCAGAAATGTATGACATTCTACTTCTATATAAGGCAATTAGTAAAACTCTGCTAATATTTACTATGAAAATTTGACCCTTTAACTGCGGATTACTATTTAAACTTTAAGCAAAAATATAAACTACTATTTGTGGCCAAAAAATACAAAACAATGCAGAATAGCTTATTTTTAAATTATTAAATTTTTAAAAAATTAAATTTTACTAATAAAAGGTTACTAAATACTACCAAATTTTTGTATATTTTAATGTGCTAAACAACTTTACTTATAATATTTTTGAGGTTTACTTAGTAAAATTTAGACTTTTATATTTAGTAGATACTAGCAATTTCTTTAAAAATTTTAAAAAAATAAGAAAAATAGCTTATTTTTGAGGTTCCTTACTTTTGGAAACATATGGTATTGAGGTACATTACTTAAAGTTTAAAAAAATTTGTTTACAGTTTTTTTTAAATTTTTTAAATTTTGAACAATGTATCTCTATAGTTAGATTTTAATATATAATTTTTACTATAAATAAATAGTCATAATAGTGATTATATCTATATAATATATATAGAAATAAGTTAATAAAAAAGAGCAAACTATTTTTAATAATTTTTTTTTAACTTTTAATTAAATATTCTAACAACTACTTAACCAATTTTGATAAAAATTTTTATTTTAATTTTAGAAATATTTAAAATTAAAATAAAAACATTTTATTAGATTTAATAAGATTGTAATAAAATATTTAAGCTCAAAGTTGAGAAAACTTTTATTTAAAAAAAATTGTTTCTTTTTTATTAACTATATATATATTAAATTACATATATAAGAGGTGTGTGAATATTAAAAAATCATTTGGTTGTCACTTTAAAGCAACTGATCTTGAGTTAAATTCTACTAAAGATGTTTTCAGATAGAATATCTGTATGATAGTGACTAATTTTTGGCAATAGTTGGATATATAGAAACTTGAAATCTTGGGACACTAACTCACAATATAAGATCGATTCTAAAAGTATTTGTGCAATGTTTAGCAAGTCCAAATAGGTTTATAAGCCAGTATTAGTTAGTGCAAACCCATAATAAGTCTGTTGAGATTGTACAAAGTATCTGGAGAACTATAAAAATCAAAAAAGATCCCAATATATATATATAGATAGATCAGGTTTATTATAAATTACTAAAATATATATAGATAGATCAGGTTTACTATAAATTACTAAAATAGAAAGATTCACAAAAAAACTCTCAAAAATAAGCAAAATTACTATAATAGTATAAAAAAACCAAAAATAAGCAAAATAATACCTGGCCTATCTATATAATTTTTGGGGTCCTTAGAAACCTGCTTGGCAAAACCCAAGCAAAAGAGTAATATAGGCTTTCAATAGTATTATAAAATAAATAGAGTGGATTGAAGAATTAAAAAAAGTCCAGAAATATAAAAAAGGTTTAGAAAGCCTTACCAACCAGGTTAATAAAGTTATACAAAAAAAAGGAAGATCATAGGCATATAATATCTAGCAGACTAATTTTTTAAGACTGCAAATTTAAAATTTCTGGTAATCTGGGGTAAATATAAAATAAAGATTTGAAAGAGAGTACTGGGGCTTGGCAACTTTGTAAAAGCAGAATAATACTAGCTATTAATAGTATTGCCCAAACTGCAAGTATACAGATAAAGCTATAGCACAAGTTATATAACATCTACTAGGGCAGTAAAATAGTATTATTGGAGTCTGCACCTTTAGAGTAGTTCTAAGTTAGACAGTATATAGGTTAGAGTTGGGCAACAAAATAAAGCCTATTTGAATAGTTTCAGTTTCAGTATAATTCAAAACTAGTTTCAGATTTTAAAAAAATCTAAAATTCTGAAACTATAATTTGAAACATTATTGAAATAATATTTAAAATTTTAAAATTTATAATATATAATTTATTATAATTTATAATATATTGATTTAATAGTCACAGGACATGTTCATATAAATGTTTTGTATTGCTGTTACTTATATATGTAAATTTATGCAAAAAAATTATTTAAAATTAATTTTTGTAAAAATGTACATATAAATCTTTCTTCAAATTTTAAATATATATTCTTTAGCATTTAATGATCTTTGTTTAAAGCCAAAGTTTTCATCTCTGGTAGTTTTAAGTTAATCTTCCTTTAAAGTTGGACATTTTTACTATGTTTTTTAAACCAAATAAGTGACTCGCCCTTTATAATCATATAATTGGTTAAAATTATCTTTTAAAAATATGAAAGATGCCATTAAGTAAAGGCTTTTTGTGCCTGAAATGAAGGTTAAAGAGGAGGTTCTTCTGATTCTAATGCTTGGTAGATTCCAAGATACTTGGGTCAAAAAAGAGAACATAAGGATCTGCAAATTTACAATTATACAAAATATTATAAACTATAGTGATTTAAGCTAGCTAAGGTAGCCACAGCCTTATGTTTTCTCTTTGACCCAAGTATCTTGGAATCCACCAAGTATTAGAATCAGAAGAACCTTCTCTTTAATCTTCAATTAGGGTACAAGAAGCCTTTACATAATGGCATCTTTTATATTTTTAAAAGATAATTTTAACCAATCATATTATCATAAAGGGTGAGTCACTCATTTGACTTAAAAAACATAGTAAAGAATGTCCAACTTTAAAGGAATATTAACTTCAAACTACCAGAGATTGAAAACTTTGGCTTTAAACAAAGATCATTAAATGCTAAAGAATACATATTTAGAATTTAAAGAAAGGTTTCATTTTTACAAAAATTAAATTTAAATAATTTTTTTGCATAATTTTACATATAAAATTGAGGTGAGTTAACTCATTGTATTTATAAGTAACAGCAATACACTATGACTGAAATATACAAACTTAAATATAACCTATATGTAAATATGTATATTTTCTCTTGGCAGCACTCAAATATTTGCGTGCTAGCATGTTAGCACGTTCTACAATGCCATAGTTTGTAAAAATTTAATCTTAAATAGTTTTGGGGTTTCGAATAAGGTTTTAGGTTTCGGATGAGGTTTCGTAAGCTAGGTTGAGGCATTGATCTATGTGGCCGGATGATTTTGCCGGTGATTATCAGATTAACTGATAATTCGAGTAAGATAGTGCCAGCTGATCTATCGTAGCGGCATATGCTTGATCTTTGTTAAGATAGTCTTTAATTGTTCAGATTTTCAGTTGGCGTAAGATATTCTTCTTGTCTCCAGTTTCATGTACTGTATATCTGTATACATTATTTTAAATTTTACTGTATTCGGTTGGTGCGTTATGCCTTATTTCTTCTAATGTTGGAAGGCAGTTTACTTTTTCTGCTACTTTATTTCTATCTTGAAAATCGAATATTTGTAAGTATTTTCTTCCGTAATAGTTATTAAGATACTTATTAATTCTGGTAAGTCTTCCTCATAATCTGTTTATTTCGAGTGTTACACCTTTCTTGTATTTTTCAATAGCAATTATTTCTTTTGTTGTTACTTTTTCTGTCTTATTTTTAAAGGTATTAAATTCTTTTTCAGTTAATGGTGATATATCATTTTCTTCTTGCTCGCCAAGTGATTCTATTTCACAGTAATTGAAATATTTTCCAATTTCTTGAAATATGAAGTCTTGGTTCTTTTGTAGCATAGGTATCAGGTTCATAAATATGACTTCCTGAAATGTATGCCATGTCCAGTCAGATGATTTATCTGACTCCGTTGCTATTGGTTCTTGTATCCAATCCCATGGATATATAAATATCGAGAGTGTAACATTATATGTCGCATCTTGAACGTTACATCTTCGAGCGGTCCATTCAAGTTGTGATGGTACTGTTTCACTCCAGAACTTCTGTAATTTTTCTTTTTCAAGAATTATTTCTGATTCTTCAAGTGTTTCACGCATTGCTGCGTCTTCTTCTGTTTCTAAAATTTCATGTCCATTGTTATCGGTATAGACGTCTACCTTTCCTCTGGTTCCTTGCATCATATTGAAATATGGTTTATCGGGATGTATTCTTTGTGATAACATAATTTGTATTCCTCTTATTGAATCTCTTCTGACTATAACAACTTGTACTAACCGTCTGTCTTTTAATTGGTTATTCCTTCTACAATATGCACAATTGTTGTAGAAAGTCATTTCTAGGTTTCAGTAAGTCCTCTATATTCAAAGATAGGTCAGTATTGTCTGCATCTTGAACATTGTCGTGTTCTTTCATCGATTTCAATTTCCATTTTTGGATTTGAAGTTTCTTTGCTTTTCTTATTAAGTATTGTCCTTTATATGCTCCTGATTCTCATTTCTTTTTGAAATGTTCTTTAAAATAAGGTTTTCTTTTGTTTTTGCAATCTGCACACTTGGTACGTATTCCTTTTTGTCCTAATCCAAATTGTGAGTACTTTTTGTATTCTCTACAATTTGTGCACTTATATGTTTTTGTGGCGTGATCAGGATTTTCTTGTATAAACTTTTCAAGTTTTTGTATCCTCTTTCGATAGATTTCTTTTGGTATTTCAGTTTTCTGTATTCTTTTGCTTTAGGGTTGTTGAGGTATACTCTACAATTATTACAACACTTATATTGTCTTTTGGTTTTCTTGCTTATTTCAAAGCTGTCTGTTTCTTTAATTACTTTACAGTTACTGCAAAGTGGCATCTAAGCTATAATGGTTTGAACTATGCTTTTAATGTAAATGTATTTGTGCCAAATATCTATTTTGATGGCTACTTCGTCTTCGATAGATTGTCAAATAATGCAATAACGTAATAGTATTTCCCATTAAATGGTTGGTTATTGGTGTCCTTATAGATATTTATTTTAATACCAGGTGTTCCTTGGTGTGCTATTATTTACAGTGGATCTTTATTTGAAATGGTAATACAATAGTATGCGTCTTCTTTGATTTCTTCTTTTAATAAGCCATAAGGGTGTAATGCCTTTTCTGCTTGGGTGGTGAATAATGATGTTGTGATTTCGTGAGGTGGTATATCTGTTGAGAATATCCGCAATATAACCTTTCCAAATATATATCTGTCTGGTATTACAGATATTTGAGCTGTTATTTGTGATTTAAGTACTAAAATAATGTCTGTGTCTTTTGGTAGATGTGTAAATATTTGATATATTGTACTGTTGAGATGCTATAAATATAACGGTTTGTATTTTGTTGATATCGAACTATATTCAGTTTTTGGTATTACTTTTATTTAAGTGGGTTCTTCTTTGTTGAATATTGGTGTATAGTTGAAAGTACTATCTTCTGGTATTTGTACCATTACGTAAATGCTCATTGAAATGTAATTCTTCGTCTTCTGAATTGATTATATCTCTTACTTGTACAAAGTTAGCTCCTTCGTTAATTAAAATTCCTTGTAAGGAGTTTGCTCCATGTACAATTATTTGTGTTATAAAATATGGTATGAGCCCTTGTTCTGTTGCTCTAATAAGTTTCCACTTAATAGCTCCTATTTGTTGGTATGTTGCAGTTAGTAAGGAAATATATTCAGCTTGCCTTTGTTGTTGTTTGTGAACAAATATAGCAGTATCGTTTGGTATCAAACCGTTGACTTCCAGTATTTGTTGTAATACTACTAATGTTTGTCCTAATCTATGATTACTTGTTGGTGAACAACGTGAAATTAATTCTTTAACGGTGACTTCAATGTCGAGTTGTACTTCTTCAATGGGTCTTTGTGTAAAAATTTCTTCAGTAGGTTTAATAAATTTTCTAAGGGTATTTCTGAGTCTTGGTATAAAATTCCACTGATAGTTAAATTTAGCGTTTTCGGGTGTAATACTTTCTTTTAGCTGCTTTGGGATTTTTGCTACTAATTTCTTTTTATGTCTTCTGTTAGGATTCCTTTTTCTGCTTCTTTTGGTCATTTAAGCAATTTATATTAGAACAATGGTGTTATTCTGCCCCCTCTTGAGGTTATACTAAAGCCTTCTTTAGTAATAGTGGATATTATAATCCAGTTGTTTTGCTCTAACTACTCGTATAGTTTCTTGGAGTTGTATTCCTGTATTATTTCTGTATAAATTATTCAACTGCGTCAATATTATTGATTCTATTTTGGTTTGCAAAGGATGCTGCGTTTATTTGTATTGCTACAATTGCTGCTTGATTTATTATTCCTTGGCCGTTTAAAGGGACGTTGCCTTGGGTTCTATATTGTCTTCCAATGGCTTCTTCAAGTGTTAATAATCCTCTTTCCGTATTTTGTAAGTATTTAAGAATAACTCTTTGTTGTCTAAGTCTTTGGAATATTAATCCTTGTTGATGGATTCTTATTTGCGCGTGGTTTGGAATTGGATGTGAATTACTTCTTGGTGGTCTTTGGTTCTGTCTCATCTAATATTGTGTTCAAAAGGATCCAGTCCTCTTTTACGATATTTGAATGAGTTTTCACAAGGTACGTTTTGTTTTCACAGTTGGTACAAGTGATATTGTTTTTAATACAGTGCAAGTGTTTTGCTCTGTAGTAATTGCAAGATTTAGTAGCTCTTTTATGGTGCTTATGAAGTCGTTGGGACTTCATGCTGTTATTCTGAGATTTTTATCTGCGTTTAAATAAGTTTTTAGTTCATAGGGGAGATTGTGATTTCGAATATTCATGTGATTGACTTGGGTAAATATAAAATTAGTTAATCTTGTAAATTGTGGTTGTCTAGGACACTTATAGAAATTGTCATTCTTAGTGTGGGTGCTCCATCCATCGCACACAACAGTCGTGTCCTTCCTAGATATGACACACCCTGTGTACTTTTTTAATAAATAGACATATTTTGATTTACAATATTATAATATAAAATATAAAATATAAAATAAATGAATAAGTAAATAAGATTTAAGTTTATCCGTGATAGTCAATTTTCAATGATCACATCTTGCTCATCCCCTGTTTCATCATCTCCATCAGATGATCTTTCTTCTCATATTAATTCTCTTCTAGTAGTATGGTTCTGTCGTGAGAATGTGTCTATTCCTGCTACATTTCTTAATGCTTCTAGCATTTGAGGTTTGTCAAAAGGTACACTTAAAAATGCGTAGTCAAGTTGTCTGTCAGCAGTTCTCTTCTTTCGCATAGCGAGATTATAATTTGCTACTTTATCTTCCATAGAATCATCTTCCAATTGTTTGATTTTTCTTTTTAATTCGCGATTTTCTTCTTTTAAATCAGCAATTCCTAATTGGAGGTCTACTATGCGGTTATCCATCATTTGGATTCTTCTTGTTAATGATTGTATATTAATTAAATTGGTTCCAGCAATAGGTAAGCTTAGTCTTATGAAAATTTGTTCTAGTTCGTTAAACCTATCCTCAAGACTTCTTGGAGGTTCATTAGTTATTTCTTCTATTTCTTCTTGAGGTGGTAGTAATGGTTCAAATGGTTGTAGTCTTTCAGAGTCCAAGATTACTTCTATGGATTCTTCTTCAGTTATTTCAGAAAGTTTACTCAATGGTCGTTGCTGAACAGGTGTCATATTGCGAGGTGGTGTTTCTGCTAATTCTATGTTGATAGAAGGGGTAATAGCTTTGCTAGGTCCTATTTCTTCCACAGCTGTTAATGCTTCGCTATCAATAGTAGCTTTCTTCCCTTTTCTAAATCGTGACGCTTCTTTTATTCTTCTTTCTTTACATTCTTCACAAGGAATTGTTATATCTACATTTGGTAGCTGGACTTCTTTTTGTCTGTTCTTTCTATCAGTTTCTATTATTTTTCCTTGTAAAATAACACAATTGTTGCATCTTATTGGCATTATACCATATCCCTCATAGAATCGATATAGTTTATATATATTTTCTTTTTCCCATTCTTCGATTCTTCTTTCTGCTTTATAATCTTGATATAGTTCGCGGGTTTGCTTTTGTTCTAGGAAACATTCGAAGCATAATCCTGCTAAAAGGGTATCAGGCCCTTTTGGCATGAGGCAAGTTTCGCAAAGTATGACATTTCCATTTTGTCTTCTTGCCATATGGTCATTGGCTTCTTGTAGGGTGTTTATTCCGACATCATATGTTGTTTCTATATTTTCTTAGTTATCAAAATGTGCGTTTCTTGGTTGGTGGTTATACACATCTGTTGTCATTTCTCTTGTGGCTATCCTTAGCCTTCTTAGAATCAATACTTCATTCCACCTGGTTACTGGTATATCCTTAAGGTGCTGGACAATTCTTATGATCATTGATTCATTTATGCATATGTCTTTATGGTGCATGTTTCTAGTAGTAGTTTGGACATACTGGTACATTCTGGTATCCATAGGTTGGAATCCATAAAGATAATGGGTATTATACCCTATCTTCTCTTCATATGTACAAAAGTAATGTTGGAAAGAATCGCATTTAAAATGCTTCTTCCAGCTTTGCTTCTTGCAAAGGTAGCATTCTACTAGTTGATTTTTTCTAATTTCTTTGGCATATTAAGCACTTCTTTCATCTGTAATGGGTAATTTTTCAGTATAATTCCTATAACAGATTTCACATACAAGAGTTTTGTCGAAATATCTTTTATTATAGCTTCTTGGTTCTACTCTTTGTTCAATGTCCTGGTAGTAACCATTTAATAAATAAAGTCTTGCTTTTCCCACTAAGGTTCTATAGCATTCACTGCAATAATAAACATCATTTTTATTAGTATATCCACATGCACATTGACTTTTGTCAAATGTTGTTAATGCTTCCGTGAAGTCACATGTTCTTTTGTTGTGATCGGTGTTACAAAGATTACATGTCGATCCTGCAGAGGTTCGTGAGGGTCCTGCTGTAGGAATTTCTTCTTCTCGGGGGTTAGGAGTACTTCTCCTTAGGATAGTTTTTGGCCTAGTATCTGCATAATATTGAGGGCACTCAGTTTTCCTATGCCCGAATTCTTTACAGATCCAACATTGGTTCTGAGGGCATTTCCTGTTAAGGTGTCCTTTCTTGTTACAGACTCCACAAGTAATTTCTTTAATAGGCTTCTTTTTTGTGCAGTTATATCTTCAGAGGTCAGTCCTTGATCCGCATTTGTCACATGCTCCAAAATAAATGACTGGAGTTCTATAATTAATGGGATTTGCCCTAGTGATGCGGGGTACTGGTTGTCTCCTAATTACTGGTCTGCACTCATTGATCTCAGGATCTCTAACATGACTATCGCAGTCTTGACAATAGTTGGGTCCTTGTTGAGTCCATCCATTGGATTCATTAATATTGGGTTGGTTGTTGTTTCCGTTGTTGTTAGACATTTTCTTTAAGATTTCTTTAATAGTAAGTAAGGTTTGGTAGATTATTTCTTTTCTTCTTTGTCTTCTTGTTTTGAGGGTTCTTTAAGTTTATCCAATATGTTCTGGATATCCCTTGAAGTTAGAATCAAGTGTCTTAAATAGAAGTTTCTTATCTTAGATCTGCATTTTTGCTTACAAATCTTCAGTAACATTTTCTTCTATTGTTTCTTCATCAAGAAGTGTGTTGCTATCACGCATACACTCGATCAGCGCTTCCCACAGATCTGTTCCAGATTCTTTTATTTGTTTTCTCCATATGAATTCAGATAAGTGAAATGGTAGATCTTCCTTCTTTCTATTTCTTACTGGGATCGCATCTTTTAACACATGCCATGTGGCTTCAATGCCATTGGTGTGATAGACTTTGATATCATTTGTTATTTCATCATATTCCCACGCACTGAACCTGTGTCCGTGATTGACAGCGTGGTGTTGCATTCCTAATCTTTCATAGATATTGGTATATCCCTTCCACATGTCCGAATATATTATAGATCCGGGATAGATATACTTCCAGATATAGTAAAGTAAAGTCTTCTGCGATCGATCGTTTATGATTGTTGCAAATATCTTCTTTTGTGGAGTTCTTTCTTTTCCTCCGAATACCCATACGGTTTCATTTTCTTTTGTTTTTCAAAATAGGGATTCGTCTATTTCAACTATGATATCGGAACCTCTTATTTTGGTATCCATTTCTTTGATTTCTTGTGTAATCATCTTTCTGTATACGCGTGTCCATCACGTGACAGTTGTTTCAGCAAGTCCTGTGAACTTGACTATCGATCCATGACTCATCTTGATAAGCCATAAGTAACCTAGTTCAAGGAGTTTGTTACATGGTAATCTGCTTTTCATAAGCATGGTTCCATTGTAGATTGATATTTTCTTTCAGCAATTCCTATTTGGGCATTCAAATAGTTCATTCTTAATCTTCATATCTCTTCCGCATCTGATACATACTAATTCATGTGGTATGATCAGTTTTTCTTTAAGATAGGTTAAACATTCTTCCTTTTCTTCAAAGATTTTCTTTAATCGATAATGTGGTAGTACTTGTATTTTCATTTTATTTGAGCTTAGTTAGTGATTATTGGTACTTGGGCCATGCGAGCTTCTGGCGGTTTAATAGCTGAATTTCCAGTCTTAACCTTTCAGGTACTTCTTTTCCTTTATCTTTAATTCCTATTTTTAGCGTTACGATTTGTTCTCCATTTTCATTGGTACTCATTTGTCTACTGAGCCAATCTGCTATATGATTATTCTTTCCTGGAATTCTTTCTACAGTCCAGTGAAAGTCTTGGAGTTTGATTATCCATTTTTGCATGGTATCATTTTGTATCATTTTTCCAGTTGCGTCAGATATTCCCGTGATATCAGTTCGTACTATTATGGGTTTATTTCCAATATAGTGTTGCCAATTAGTAAGATAATAGTATATCGCATACAGTTCTTTCTGAGTTGAGCCCCATAGTCTTTGAGTAGGTGTAAGCGATTTTGATCCAAATTCGATGATCTCTTCTTCAGATTTAGTAGGCTCATATTTAGCTCCTTTAGCTCGTGCTTCTCTTGTTTTATAATGAGCTAAATTGGGGTTAACTTGCTTTAAAACTGCGCCAATTCCGTTATTTGATGCGTCAGTTTCTAGAATCAGTTGATAGCCTTTCTTTGGATAGGTTAAAGCTATAGCATTTGTTACTTTTTTAATCAGTAAGTCAAACACGTCTTGACACTCTTTGGTCCATTCAAATTGAACATTTTCTTTAACAAGTTATATATTGGTTGAGCTATTTGTGCAAAGTTCTGAATATATCGCCTAAAATAGTTCATAAATCCAGTAAATCTCCTTACTCCATTTACATTTGTAGGTGGCTTTAATTTCTCAGCTTCTTTAATTTTGACTTGGTTAGGGTGGATTTTTCCGAATTCTACTAGATGGTTCAAGATTAATGTTTTTGTTACCATGAATTCGCATTTGTCTGGTTTCAGTCTCATGCCCCCTTTTTCTATGTGATCAAATACCATTTTGATATAGCGTATATATTCATCAACATTATCACTGGCAATTGTTAAATCATCCATATATACATATACGAACGAAAAATCTCTAAATAATTCATACATATATCTCATCATATATGCAGGTGCTGTTTTTAATCCCATAGGTAGAATATTCCATTCAAATTTTCCTTTGCCGGGAAAAAAACGCCCGTTTTAGGCTTATCTTCTTCTCTTAGTGTAAATTAATGATAAGCCGCAGTAAAATCTAATGTAGAGAATATCTTATGCTGGGCTAATTGTTGTAACATTCTAATTATATTAGGAATTTCATATGGATCATCTTCTAAGTATTTATTTAATTTAGTGTAATCAACTGCTACACGATATGATCCATCTTTCTTTTGTATAATCACTAATGGTGAAACCCATACTGCTTTAGATGGTCTTATAAACTCTTGTCTTCTTAGGTCGTCAAAGAGTTTATTAGCTTGTTCAATTTTATCTTCAGAGTATTGTCTAGGCATGCTGGCTTTATCTCTGAAGGGTATATCCTTTTCGTCACAGTTAAGCATGAGCGTAATTGGTTCAAACATCTTTTGATTATATGTTGTAGGTTTTTTATGTTTTCTTCGGAATATATTGATATATTTCTGAAATATAAGTAATAGTAGGTTCCTATATTATTCTGTAGTATTTTTTAAGAGTATTTCGAGTCTTTCTTTTTCAGTCTTTTCCTTTTCATTGACTTTCATTTCTCCTCAAAATTCTTTATCTTTCTTGGATGTATAGATATCAAATATTTCTTTAACTTTTTCTATATTGCCAATATGGTATCCTTTTGGTATTACTATTGTTTTATCTGAATAATTGATCATTCAGATCTTTGAATTATTGATTATTCTGTTTTGTACCACTATTCCATTTTGAGCGATGTGAAGAGGTGTTTGTATAAGGTAATTGCCTTTTTAAGTTACTTTTACTGGTGTCCATGTATAAGGTTTTAGATTACATTGTTGGTCTGTGCATATTGGTTTTCCTGTACCAATATTGGGTATTATGTGTTTTCTTATTTTATTAGGAATATGTGAAAGTTCTTTATGAATAGTGCATTTTCTTCCCTTTTGCGCTATTCTAGGTTGGTATTTTGAATGTATTTCTATATTAAATATTTCAATGTTATCTACCTCTTTCCCTTTATTTGTTGTGTTTTTGTCATCACCATTATTTCCAAATAAATGTGCTTTTGTTCCTGGTGACAATGGTTGTAATTTCTTTTGGTGTGGTAAATCTCCATATTGCATATATTGTTTAGGTAATTGTGCATTGGGTAATTGGAGTTTTCTAGCATTATAGGAATCTTGTCTTTCCTATAAAATTCCTCAGGTACTTCACTACTTGTAGGTGTATTTATTGCTTGATTTTTAATTACATTTTCTCGTAATGCAGGTGATGATGCTCTTTTTCTTCCAAATAGCGTTTGTACTGGTGATTTTATCGCATTTGGTACATATGATCCCCATCCTTTGGATTGAGTTACTTCTTGTTGTATTATGACAGGTTCATCAGGTTGTGCATCAGTTATCTCTTCATCTTGTTGGATTTCAGGTAACCCTTCATTACTCATACTTGAGTAATCTATTGGTTTAGATATATCAGGTATTTCTCGAATTAGACTTGGTCAAGATTCATAGTCATATCGATTTACCGTTGGTATTGGTATATCTCCAGTTTTCATTTCTTGATAATCATCCCAATGATCATTATACGTGGTATCTATATAATCTGGGCTATATTGGTATGTAACTGGTGATTGGTATAGACTTGGTAAGTTTAATGCCGATATATTACTATCATTTCATCCAGTTCTTGTTTTTATTTGGGAAGTACTAGCCTGCTCTGCTTGTGCCTCTTTTAAAAACTTTTCATTTAATTTAGTATTTTGTTCATTATACTGATTTTGAAAATAATTGTCTTCATGTTCACTTTCATTATCACTTTCTTTTGATAATATCGGTTGAAACTTAGTTGTAACATGTTTCACAATGTCTTTATATAGCGTTTCTATTTCTAATTCAGATATTCCTGTTTTTGGATCAGTTATTATTTCTTTTTTTATTGATTCAGGGCTTTCTTCTTGTGCCCATTCCATTAGGAAGGTCATATATTTTTGATTAGCTTTGGTTCTAATTTTTTCATCTTTATCTGCTTCAGATATTGCTAATAATTGTTGTGTAATTATTATCTTTTCAGGTTGTGTTTTCTTTTTAAATTCTTCTGTTGATGTATCGAGTGTTTCTTTAGCTTTCCCTCAATATTTTCTTTCTTGTTCTTCTATTTCAGTTTTGTAATAAGTTTTACTTTCTTCGTTTTGGTCATTCCAATAGTTTATAAACTTGTAAACTCGTTGCTTATCTGTTATACTTGGATCATTATATATTTCTTGTAGTACTGTTTTAATTTCTTTGATAGTGTCCACAAATCTTTTAGCTTCTCCAGCTGTCATGTTATTTACATTATTGAATCTCATTTCGATATCTGTAAGATCTCTTGCCAGATCTTGGATATCTCGCAGAAATTCTTCTGACTGATTATTTTCAATTTCTGCTTTTATTTCTTCTGTATTCCTTTTGATGCTGTTCATCATGCCTCCTAAAGTAGGTGTTCTAGGTGTTTTGGGTGTTCTCGGAGGTGTTTTATTTACTTTATCTGCTATTTTATTAGATAGCTGATTAATTCGGTATTGCATTTGTCCAAGTTTTTTAGTTTGCATCTGTTTAGCTTCTTTATCACGTTTTTTGTCATGATATTTTTCTTGGTTTTCTAACGTAAGTCTTTCCATTGTTTCTGTTAAGTAGGTTACTGATTCTGTAAATCCTACTAGTTCAATTATTGGTATTTCTTCACTTATAGTGATATCTTGCGGTGTAAGCATATATTTCATTCCTTTCGTTGGATCCCATTTATCTAGGTCTTTTAACCTTTGTTGTAGTGTTTTGTCTAATTCTCTGTCTGATGTTATCATATCGCTAGCGTAATATCTTAATATTTTTATTTCATTGACTTGTTCTTTTAAGTCAAATTCTGTTTTCCGCGGTGTTTCAACTACTGCTTTACTAGCATACTTTACTATTGTTTCAAATATCTTTTGTGGTAATTGTCCATACATTATATGTGCGTGCACATCTTGCCCACTTCCGAATATTGTTGGTTTAATCGTGCGGCCGTCTCGTAATGTGCGTTGCTTTGTCACATTATTTAAGTGGAACAACTTAATTTCATTACCATATTTATGAAGTACTTCTTCATATTCTTCTAGAGTTTTTCCAACTCCTGCTACAAAATAGTGTTAAGTATCGAAACATATTTTCAATCTATCCATCGGATTATTATTGTTTTGATAATCTTTCTTGTATCGGAATTCGTTCCGTATACTACTCCGTATTTCATCCAATTCTTGGATAGTTGTACCATAACATTTACTAGATGCTGAGTTTTCTAATAGTATTACTATGTCAGTGTTCTTTGTTCTTTTAAGTATTTCCTCGCGGTTTTGTTTAACTTCATCTTTGTTTCTATCTTTGGATGTTCCAATGTGTAACACATAATATTTGGATCCTATGTTATATGCTCTTTGTATTTCTTCTGAAATACGTTCTGTTTTCCAATTTATTTTACCATTTGACTGCATGAGTTATCACTTATAGATAATCCCATTGATGCGTGTATAACTATTTCTAGTTGTGCTAACTTGTTACCTTCAATAATTCTAATATCATTTTGCATATCAGCATTTCCTGTATGTAATGCAATCCATTTGGTCATCATATCATTTTCCTTCTGATATGGTTCTTTATATTGTAAGAACGTTTGGATCAGGTTGCTGCCTGTTTGGATAACTGCTTCAACAATTTCATGCCAGGTTCCGTTACATGTGAGGCCTATTTGTTTCTTTCGCTGTTTGTTTTTCATGCATTGTTCATAGAATATATATAATGCCTCATTGTTAATGTAAGTCTGACTGAAATGTTTATATAGTTCTTGTTTTGGTTCAGTAAATTTATTATTGTAATTCATTTCTTTACAATGGTCCATGCACGATTCTTTTGAGAAAATTCTTTATTAAAGTATTTGGCTAGTGTGGGGTCAAAGGATAAATATTTGTGATGTTCTGTCATTTATACAAAATAGTGTCCTTTTCCTCTTGATATTGTGGTCGCTTAGTTGTTTTCATAACGTTGGGCGCCTTTTCCTCTTGTTTGCTCTGATAACCATATTGAGGCTCAGAGACAGATCGGTGAGAAATGGACTCATTCAGTCCGTGGATTCCTTCATAACCAGAAAGGTTATAACGCCCTCCAGTCCTATAGAATGAGTTGCCGTAACCGTTTGCTCAACTATTTAAGGTTCTCTGGTTTAACACAGGTTTTTTATTGATTTTAATGATTTGGTTTTTAAAGTCTTTGGTGATACCGAGTTCTGATTGTGTTTTATTGCTAAGGAGAATATATTTAGATTGGGTTTTTAGTAGTCCATTTTTACATTTGGTGTAAAATATTCATTGATTTTGAGGTTTACTAGCATTGTGCCTAGTATTTGTACATTGCTTCCAACTGCCTCTGCGGTTGCTGGTTTTTCTATTATATTATGCATTCCTAGTACTTTTGCATGGTTTATGCCCATAATTGTATTAGTGCTTACTTCATCTAGTTTGAATTCCATAGGTATATTATTTACTAATGCTACAAAGTAAAAGCCTTTTGCTCCTTTAGGTTTTCTTTTATTGATACGTGTGTGAGGTGGAAAATATAATTTTGAATATTCATTGGCAGAGTATAGATAGTTTTGAAGAGTAGGTCCTTTATTTAATGATTTGTTATATTGATATGATTCCTTACATTTGTCGATATTACATATATATTTGTGCTTAGAATATTTATGATGATTATACTCTGTGCTACAACCAGTGTAGTTATAAGAGAGTGAATCCTGAGTAGCACGCAGGCTCTCTTCTAAAAATATTGAGCTTCACTATGTTCTGGAATTTCAAGGTTAGATGCTTCTTTTTTATGGTAGTCGTTTGTACTTGCAAGGTAGGCTTGTTTATCTTTGAGATATTCCTGATATTCTTGGTATTTGTCAAAGTCTTTATTATCAATTGCTTCAGCGTTATAGATTTGTCTACTTTTCTTGGGTTATTTCTGTAGTTTTTATAATTTTTATAATTTGATTGTTGAGTTCAGCCTTGCCATCCTCTTTGTTTTTGAGCGTAATGGATCATAGGGTCTTCTACTTCAAATTCTTTTCTATGAGCGTAGCAGTCCACAGTATTATGATAATATGTTCTGCAATTCCCACAGAATTTAGATTTATCTCTCCTAGGATATCTTCCTTGTCCGAATGTTGCTTGTTCAGTTTTGGTATTTTCTTTAAGAGCTTTATTCTTTTCTCTTTCGAACTTCTTAGCTTTTGCTGCCATCATTCTTGCAAATGCATCTCCTTTCTCTTCCTTAGTATATTCTTTGGTTGTAGTTACAGGTCTTTCTTTTCTTGGTCTTCCTGGTTTACCTTGGGTAAATGCCTTAGTAAATTTTTGTTTAGATTCTTCTTCCTTAGTCTTAGGTTTTCCATATCTTTTTCCCTTTCCTCGCTTGTAGAATTGGTTGAATCCTTTGAATTTTTCTTTGTCTGGGCAATCTTTCATATAATGGCCTTTCTTTCCGCATGAAAAGCATTTTCTGTCATGGATGTTGAATACAACATATTCTCTTGGTTTTCCTTTAGTTTTCTTGTCAGAGAATTGTATTTCTTTATTTTTATAAAAATATGCTGTAGATTTTTGTTGTTTTCGTAGTGTTGCTCCTATGCTGCTTTCTTTGTAATAGGTGTATGTTCTTTTTAATGCAGCCCAAAAAGTTTCTTCATTATTGATGTTGTCATCAAATAAATTCATCATGGCCCAATAATTTTCTTCAGGGTGTCTTTCTCCTGGTTGAGGTATCATTCCTTGTAAGAGTAATTGTAAACCTTGGTTATATTCTTGGGTATATCCTGCGTTGTCTTTTGTTGATTATAGATCATTATAAAGTTTTCATCTTCTCTTTTTGCAATATTGTAGTCTGGTAAGAATCATAAAGTTGTGAAGCTTGCTTGTAATTTTTTTACTGTTCCGCTTGTTATATATAGTTTATCCATGTATAGTCTAAATGATAGTTGTTTAGATCTTCTTGGGTTTGCTATAGCACTATAATCTGCTGTGAATATGTCTTGTCCTGGTTTTACGTTTGCTCCTCCATCTGTTGCAGTTACTGTATAATTTAATGCTCTAGGGAAATTGTTTGGATTTAATAGCGTTGTCACTGGGTTGGTATTATTTTGGTTCCAGTCTGATTCCCAATCTTCGGCTGGTACTCTGTTTCCATTTCTAAAATCTCTTGGAAACCAACATACATATCTGTCAATATGTCTCATTGCATCTTGATATGCATTTCTAGTGAAGCATTGTGTTATTGCCTTTGTAATTAATTGTCGTATAAAGAATACATTATATGCTCCATCATTATTTGCTGCTATAGCGTTATTTGCAATTAAAGTGTATCCTGTTGTTTTATAGTTTCCTGTGTAAAATCCAAATGTCAATAGAGTGATTGGTATAAATGATTGGATTTTCTTTTCGAATTCATTACTCCATTCAAACCAGTTTGTTCCATTCATCATTTTTCCTCCTATTAAATTGAGTAGGTTAAGGTTAGTAATATCAAGGTATTCGATTGTTGCTGCCATTTCTTCTTTATTGAGTTATAATAGGTTTGATGCTTGTGAATAGACAATATCGTATATAATTTTCGATGTCTTGTTTTCCTATTTGTAATCCTTTTCTAATGATTTTAGGTCTTTGTAATATGTGTCCGTATTTGATATAGGAGGATACATCTTGTTTTAGGAAATCCTTTTTTCTTAAGTCTCTGTTGTTTCTGAAGATATTTTATCTAAAGCGTTTAATGATTGTCCAATTTTTGATGGTATATCTTTAGTCAGTATAGGGAATTCGTGTATAGGTTGTTCAAAGTATGATCTAAATCAGTTGTAGTAATATAGGTATTGTCGAGTATGGTCTGAATGAAATGGATATTTGTATTTCCACTTTTCTACTTCAATATAGGATAATTTCTTTATAGCGTTCATTCACTTATTTTGTATTTTGTTTCTGTCAATTTTATTAATTCTTCTAGGTTTTGTTTATAGGCTTTGGCTATTTCTTTAATATATTCGTTATCTTCTTCTTTTCGTATTGAATAGATGATATAGGCTTGTATTATATCGTTTTGTACAGGTTTCCTATTATCAATTATTATTTTAGATTTCTGATATAGCTCTTCGTTGTGTTTGTCTAATGGTTTGTATTTAGGTTATTTCTTTGGTTTTCTTTTCTCTAAATCTGCAAGTAGTTCGTCAGCAGTGTTACATGTTTCGCTTGTAGATGTTTCGTTGTTTTTGCAACTCATTAATTAGGTGAGATTGTAGCATTTAATATAGTTCCTAGTCTTTCTGCATGGTCAAGATGATTATTGGCTATCTTGAGCTTCTTTCCTAATCTGTGTCTATAGTTTATGAATACTATTATTGCTACTGCAAATATTAGTAGTGCTATAGATACTATGTCTTGGGTAATAACGTTGGTATCGTTTACGTAGCTTGGTGTTATTGTAGCTGTTACTTCTGAGTTAATTGTAGTTGTTATTGTAGTAGTTACTATATTATTTGTGAGTACTGTAGTATATATAGGTGTTGGTGTTACTGTTATGAATATGGTTGTGGTAGGTATCGTGAGTGTGAGGAATTGTACACTCATTTAACTTCTGGTACATGTGGTTCCTAGTAATCTATCTATTTCTTGAGTATTAGGTCCGAATTGGTTATTTGCTAGGTAGTTATATCTTTGGTGGTGTGGTATATGTATTGGTAGTGGTCTTGGTCTGTGTTGTCTTCTTTTCTTTTTCCCAAATAGTCTTTTGAATATGTTCATACAGTTGGTATTCTGCTTCCGTTTACAACTAATTCTTTAGTTATGGGATCTCGGTAGATGTGTGATAGTGTATGTATATTGCTTTGAGTTGAGTAGTTCCTTCTTTTAATTCTGTTTTTACAACAATAGTATATAGTGGTTGATATAACTATAGATATGATTACGAGTATGATTATAATGGATACAGTAAGTATTATGGTTTGGGTTTGGTCAGGTGATTGTATATCTTGGTTTTGAATATTCATAGATTAACAACAGCCAATGTTGGTATCTTGATTTCCGTATAGTCCATAGAGAGTAGAGAACTGTTTGTAGAGTTTCTTTTTATATCTTTGATGGTTGTACTTGATTATGAGAATAGTTATAATAGCTACAAATATTGTTACGATTAGGGTAAGTAGTAATGTAGATGCTGGTGATTTAATAAATTACAATTGCAGTTAACAGTTGTCGATGTTGTTTGATCTTCTGTCATATAATGGTCTGGTGAGAGTGTAGATTGTAAATATTATTGTTGCGGATAATAATGTGATTGTTATGCCTTGAGCTAATTTAGTTTGAATTTCTGGTGGTGCGAAGTATATTATTAATGCGATAACGGTGCCTAGTATAAGTGAAGCGATTGTTACTATAATTGATATTATTCTCTCTTTGTTTATCAAACTCATACGCGTGTAGTCGCGGTTTTAGTTCTTATTTTAGTATTCCTATCTTTTTCTTCTTTGTTGATCTATTTTTGTTCGGTGAACTTCCTATATTAAACTTCTTTTATTTCGGATTACTTGTTTTAGTAAGGTGGTGGTGGAGGTGCTTGTTTATTCCGTACTTGGTCTCTAAGGCCGAGATTTCTTACTAAAGTTTCTAATTGATTTTGGTTTAATTCTGGAATTGCGTTTGAGAATGCGCCTTGTTGAAATGGTAAGTCTGAGGTGTTAGAATATTGATATGCTAATCCTCTTTGAACTTGTGATACTGATGGTGGAGGTACTACTTCTGTTCCTGTATGGAGGTGTCTTTTATACGCTTGTTTTCTTTTTCTAAGTCTTCATATACAGCAGATTAATACTGTTAAGGTTATTGCTAATATTGTTAATGTTGCAGCTAATATTCCAACAATAGTGGTAAGGTTGCTATTGTTATTGTCTTCTGGTTGGTTCGTTTGGCTTGATTGAATAGCGGTAGTTGCAGTTTCTTTACTTGCTTTACTTGTAGTAGTAATGCTTTCTGTAGAAGTTGTAGTAATTGGTGCAGGTGCTGGTGCTGGTACTGTTATGACTATAACATCTGCTTTAATAAAATTCTTTGGTGTTGGTGTTAGACTTATTATAAT
>QKWP01000114.1:287453-306537 GCA_003550325.1 Gigaspora rosea
GAAGGAGGAAAAGCATTAGCAGATGCACTTTGCAAGAACTCCACGCTGACTTCATTGAATCTTTATGTAAATAAACTTGAATCCGAAGGAGGAAAAGCATTAGCAGATGCACTTTGCAGGAACTCCACGCGGACTTCTTTAATCTTCGTGAAAATAATCTTGGATCCGAAGGAGGAAAAGCATTAGCAGATGCACTTTGCAAAAACTCTACGCTGAAAGATTTGAATCTTTACAATAATAATCTTGGATCCGAAGGAGGGAAAGCATTAGCAGATGCACTTTGCAAGAACTCCACACTGACTTTTTTGAATCTTGTTTCGAATAATATTGGCTTTGAATTAGAATCAAATAATTCAAATCTTAAAATTATACAATAGATATTATTAATTAAAATAAAGTAAATATGTAAATTATATGTTATCAAATAGAAATCTGTTAATGAGCTTGGACTTTTTTATATAAAGACAATATTGTGATTATAGTGAAATTTGTTTTTTTTTTATAACGTATAAATTATTCTTTTAAGTAATAGATTTTATCAAGACTTTTAAAAAAGCATTATAAGACCATAATTATAAGCTGTTTTTCTTTGATTAAACAAATTTTGTAATATGAATGTTAAAACTTATCGCGAGTAGAATTGCTTTGAATAATCAAACCGAAGTTTGGATGAATGTTTTAATCAATAAATCAATACATACTTTCAAGAGGAGGTAACTCAAAGAATCAGATTAGATCCAATTAGAAATCATCATTATTTGGCTACTTAAATAAAATATATAATAATGGATCCTTTTAGCCTGCAGCAAGTGACAATTAAAAAAATGTATATCTATAACCCTAACCCTATGTGATGTCGATGAAGTGAATCTTTGGTGAAATAGTCATGAACATACCACTGACTGTTGTAATTGCAGTTTTCATAATACATAGCAAATAAGTGCCAGTAGCATACAATTGTGGTATCCAGTGCCTGAAATTCGATTTTAAATTAGTTGTGGGTCTGTAACTAAATGAAAAAGAGTCTAATAACAGATTATAAACATTTAGTTCTCACAAAGATTTATCAAATTTTATGTCAATTGCGGAAGTTTAAAATTTGTTGCGGTCCACAGACTCCGCAACCCAAGTTCAGACATTGGCATAGATTTTGACAAAAGGCATGATGCATGACACGTTAATTCTTTTTTGTGTGCCTAATCTGGATAAACCTGATAATCCTGTAATCTAATTATAATCTGGTAAAAATTTTTTCAACAGGTCCAATCTCCAATACACACCCTTTTTTAATAAGTATTTTTTTTTTGTTACTCTTAATATTGCACCCGAATTAATTTCGAGGATGTAAACTTTTGCACATGCAGGCTGGTGACAATATTTAAAATTACCAATACAATGGGTTTATATTACATGATCTGTGAATAACACATAATTAGAAAGGCTAATTTCGAACCATATAGAAATTAATTTACACGAGTTAAATAAGAAATTTGCCTTCTTTATAAAAGATAAATTATCTTCTTTAAATTTTATTGCATTTTTGGATATATAATTGATAAGAAAAAGGTTTTGCTTAGAGCTTTTACCTAATTGCTATATAGTGAACCATGGGACAACATTCATTAGTTTAAATACAGGCTTTATATTTGTTGCAATTACATAGAATTTAGTAAAAAAGTAAATGCTTTCTATAATTTATATTGTGAGTGCTAACAGGACCCGAACAATATATATAGAGGTTACATTAGCTTTAATATTGACTTTTTAAAATTTTTATCTTCTTTTTATTAGAGCTAATTAACCATAGTTTACTTATAAACTTTAATATTTAATAAATTTTAGCCAATTGGCAAATATAACAATTTTTTTTTAAAAAAAAATACTTTTAAAAAATTTATTTCAAAAAAAAAAAACTTTACATAAAAATTTTTTTCAAAAAAAAATGTTTTTTAAAATTTTTTCAAAAAAAAAGTTTTTTTAAACTTTTTTTTCAAAAAGTACTTTTTTAAAAAATTGTTTTCGAAAAAATGCTTTTTTTGAACTTTTTTTCCTTTTTTTCCTTTTTTATTTATAGGTTTTAGAATGCAGTGCACCTGCACTGCAGTGCACCCCTTTTATGTTTCTCAAAAGTCTACTAGGGTAACCCTGCTGCATTTTTAACAAAAACAATCCTCTCGCAATTCTGTACTAATCTTGACCCTAGCCCTAACTCTAACTCTAACTCTAACTCTAATTATTATTTATGTTTGTTACTATAGGGTGCACAGTGGGTGCACTGTAGTGCAGGGTGCACTGCTTACTAAAATCCTTTATTATTTATTTATTTATTTGGTTGTCCAAATTTTAAATGTAACCTATTTAAAATTTATTAATTTTATCCACCTTTAGTAATATAATATTAATCTCAAAACTATATATTAATTTAATTAGAAAAAACCACTAATTAACTATTTCAATACGCAGATAATGAACTTATTTAATAACAATTAACACACAACTTATTATTCTTATATCTAAGCCTTTTCTTTCTATTATAGCTGTCACATTTATTTGCTGATCTGGTAATCATGAAAAACATTTAAATATTAGTAATTTTACATATATTGCATAATTTGAACATATTAATATATATTAATGTTATTTACTGGCTAAATTTATCTACATTTTGTTTGTTTATTTCGCTTAGAAGCATACTTTCAAGACACTAATAGCGTGAATAAATAAGTATAATAAAATACTTTGAAACATGAACTTTAAATGAAATTCAGATACTTTATGATACTTTATTAAGATCTTCGATATCATTTCTTAATATTTGCTTTTCTTGCTTACGGCGTTCAATATCAACTAAGATTACAAGATCTAGTTCATCTATATACCTATCAAATTCTTTAGTTAAATTATAAAAAATTATCTCGATTGATCCCACCTTAATATTTCTTATCTCTTTCGACTTTTAACATCATCTACAAATTTTTCTAGCTATCGAAAATTACTCAAAATCTTCTGCAAAAATGTATAATTCTTATGAGTAAAAGATTCCTTATGTTCATCCCTTTGAAAATTTAAAGAGCGAATTGTTTCTTCTACAACAGATACTCTGTCGAATATTGCGCCACAAGTAATTTTGTTATACTCAGCATCATGATATGTCATGATGTCTTTGAAATTTTTTCTAACGGTTGTATAATTTCACTGAAGAGTGGAAGAAATTGTGAAATTTGGACTTCTTTGGCATTATGTATAACTTTGACCTTTGCGTAATCATAATCTAAGTTGTGAATAAAAAATTATGAATATAATCGGTGGTGGGTGATTTTATTGTATCTTTACACAAAGTTAGTTGACGCATTTATAAGCCATTACGTCTCACAACTTATTCATATTACCTCTTTTGTTATTCTCGGAGAATCCGCGTCCTATCTCATTTTCATATTAAATATACAACTGTTACATGCGTACGTAAATATAGTAACTCTCTTTACGGTGATGTGAACGGTTCCATTAATAAATCCTTCAATAATTCACCACATTGGGAGGTTTAATCCATCATATGAGAAGTTTTTATTAAACTAGCTTGTTATTCCATTATATCGAAATTTTAATCATTTACTAAATCGGCGTTTATATAACTGTCATTTTTTTGTATTTGTTTTAATGGGTTTATTCCTACATATCTAGATCATAGATTATTATATTTTACATGCCGCGAAAGTTTTAAAAATGGCTTCGAATCTATTACAATAGACTATTTTTTATTTGGTTAATTAGAAATTAAAATAAAATTGATAATGAAATGAGCACTTCAGGAGAACTTAGAGCATTAATTGATTTGGGAAAAATTAAATGGTATAATTATGGTATAATTATGGTTATTTTCAGATATTACGAAGATCAGCGAAGGGGGCTATGGAGAAGTTTGTTCTGCAACATGCATACTTAAGGAACAACACTTGCATTGAAGAATTACTTACTAAATTAGACTCTAATAAAAGCCTTTTAAGAATTTGTAAATGAGGTCAGTAATCTTGTGGATCCGTATCATTAGCCCTATGCGTTGACGAAGTCACTGCTAGGGTTATTATCGCGAGGATAACCTGATTTGTGGCTTATATTAAATTGTGGCTTATATGGAAAAGGTAATAGCATATGATAGTATGCAATGGAGATTATAGATGCATGTGATAGAGATTGTAGGTACGTATGCATGCAGCAGAGATTATAAAGATACATGTGAGAGAAATTGGGGAATCTTAGTGCTTTCTTACTTCGCTTGTCTTGTCACTTGTTCTCTTCGATGCCCGATAAGATTCTGGCTCCCATCCTCTCTCATTCATTGCACCTAGCACCCTGCCTGTTGTCATGTGTAACGAGTCGAATGCGCCGCACCATAACGTGGGCTCGAACTCGCTATTTTATGTTGAAGTTGTCATGTGTACTGAGTTGAATGCGCCGCACCATAGCGGGCTCGAACTCGCTGAAAAAAGTTTTTCTGATATTGTATGTAACGAGTTGAGTGTGCCGTACTATAGGCATGGGCTTGGACTCGCTATGGAAAAAAAAAAAAATGCGCCACACCTTAGCGTTGGCGATTCTCAATTATGCTTCGTCACGTGACATATTCACGTGTACACATAGAGTTGTTTTGAGCATAGTATGTAATAGTAGAAGACACATAGAGTTGTTATGAGCACAATATGTAATAGCAGAAGAGAAGTGATGAAGTGGAGCACTACTCCCATCATGTATCTTCATAATGTCTAATAAAGACAGTGTTTAATATGAAATCCGAGCGAGAATAATATATTGACGATCATTTCAAGGACACTTTATTTCACCAATAAGTTTATTTTACAGACGACTAATTTACGGACAAGTTCATTTTCGCGACAGCTCATTTCACGGATAAACTTTTTTATACATTGCACTAACCTTAACTCTAATCCTAAATCTAAATATAACGACAATGCTAGAATTACTTTGTCTGCGAAATGAATACACTATCTACGAAATGAACTTGTCAGTAAATTAATCGTTTGTAAATAAATGTGGCAGCTTATGCTGTGAATTTAAGTTATTTTATTATGAAATTATTAAATTTTAGAGGGCTTTTTTAGCTGTGTTTTTTTTATAATTTGGTTAGGGTTTAAGGTTAGAGTTATTAATAAAAGAATATAAGTGGATTTTAGTAGATATTATAGATTTAAATAGAGACTCTGGATCTCAGCATAAGCAAATCTCAGCATAAGCCGCCACAATAAATTTGTCAGCGGACTGAGTATCGGTGAGATATAGTGTTTTTGAATCGATCGATAATTGTGTATGTTTCATAAATTTTATTTTATGTACAGCTTCTTCATAAAATAGATCACCATCCATATATTAATAAATTGCTCGGTATTACTCAAGGTAAAAATTTTAATATAATATTTGAGTCATACCAATAAATTTTTCGATTCTTAATTTGCATATTAATAAAACTTGTACATAAGCACTATGTAATGGTATTGCAGTATGTGAATGGTGGAAATTTACGTGATTATTTAAGAAATAATTTCAAAAATGACGAATATTAATTAAAAATTTGTGGAACAAATATGTTTCGTTAAATATCTTGCACGTGGCTTGAAATTTTTGCACAAGGGAGGTATTATACACCGTGACCTGGTAAGGATTTTTTTCATTTTAATATAATAGACTTTTTTATGTCCTAAAACATTTTTTTTATTTCTACTTAGCATTCAAAAAACATCCTAATCCATAACAAACAAGTTATGATAGCAGATCTAGGACTATCCAAATTATTTAATGATGATGATGCTACAAAGACAAGTGAAATAAAGGTACAATCGCTTATTTAAAGCCACAATGTATTTTTAACTCAAAGTATGAGCGCGACCCTAAATCTGACATATATAGTCTCGGTGGTTGTAATGAGAGTTAACTACAGGAAGATCGTCTTTCAAAACGTAAACGCAGACCAAATTATTATAAATATTTGTGCTGGTATTCGAGAAGACCCAAATTCATTCACCCCGATGAATACATAAACCTTTACAAAAGATGTTGGGATTCATATACAAAAAATAGACCACAAATAAACGAAGTTGATGATATTGTTAAAAATATAAAGTCAGACGCTGTTAAAAAATTTAACAAAAATATTATTAAAGTCGAACAACGTAATAATAATTCTTCTTAGCCTGTTGCAATTATTGCAAATCTGTCTCAAGAGTTTCGGTCACAAATAAACGAAGTTGAGATTTTTAGCAACGTTAAGTCGGGGGCTGATAAAAAATTTGACAATTTATTTTTAAAACCGCTAGTAATTTCTCTGGATCTAATATAATTATTGCAAAGCTGTCTCAAGAGTTCATAAAATTGTATATAAGGATATGGTTACTAATTCTGATGATACCTCAACTGACGTAAATAGTTGGCCCAAAATAAAGTGAAAATTCAAAAAAAAATTTGGCTTTACCATGAATTTTGAAGCAGAACATCATGAGACAATTCTAGCATATTTTTACATGAAAGGATTTGGAACAAATAAAGACTATAGAGAATGTTTACAGTGGTGCAATAAGGGTTGTGAGAAAAAAGATATATATGCTTATTATGAACTCGCTTTTTGTTATAGAGACAGTCTCGGTACTTTTTAAGATTATAATAAAGCTTATCATTATTTTAATCTAGCAGTAAGTGGTGGAGTTTTAAAAGCAAAGCGTGAACTTGCCATTATGTATATGGATGGAATGGGTTGTGAAAAAAATAAAACTAAAGCGTTTTGTTTATTCAAGGAAGTCGGCGAGCAAGATAAAATGGCATGTTGCATAATTAGTGATTGTTATTTTTGATGGTATTGGAATAGAAAAAAATTTAGTCGAAGCCCTGAAATATTACAAAATCTGCTGGAAAAATGAGAAATCCAATGCAATAAGACGAATACCTTTAATTGAAAAAATGCTGGTAAGTGATTATTTCATTATTAATTATCCATAATTTTAGCAAATGAATTTTCTGATTAAATAAATTTATTTATTATGTGAATACCCATAGAATAAAGATTTAATTTTAAGATAAATAATATTTTGTAAATACTGAGTAATTGATTATTACATTGATCCAAATTAGATGAGATCAAGCATGTACAAATTGCCGTTCTCGAAAAAGTTAAGATGAGTACAAATTACTTTCGATTAATGAGTGTATATACGTTAGTTCAAGTAAAAGGTTGGCTTGGGCCCACGCCTTTAAAACCTAAATATGAACTTTAAGAATTCAAACTTAACAAATGGATTTATCTTAAATATATATATATTAATATATTAAGAACATTTTACGTATTTTTTTTTTAAGAGTTAGATATATAACATCTAAGTAAAATTTCAAATACGTAATGATTACTCTATATATAAATTCTTATATAGTCTCCATTTCATTTTTTATTTTATTTTTATGGCATAATAAAGATGAATATGAAAATAACTAAAGAATAATTTTATGTCTCACATAATGTCAATACATAATGATCTTACAAAAGAATACAGTAGTGTGAATGAAATAGAAACAAGTTTTAAGTGTTCTCGAGTTCTAAAGTGTCGATTTGAATGGTCAGAGTTAAACTTTAATTTTTAAAAATAGGTAAAAACATGTGATAATAATTTAATGCGTCAGAGAATATAATTTAATTAGTGGACATTTAACCGACCGAATCTTTATAACTTCAATTAACAAAAATAAACTTTTTTCATAAAGTTGTGCTTATTGACTAAAATTTTTCATTGTCAACCAGAAAATGGCTATTCAGGCATTTCACTCCTTTATATTATCTTTATTGATTTTCAAAATCGGTGCTAACGTTGACGAATTACAATATCGCTTTTTATTATTTTATGCTAAAAATATTTGCAGCAAAAAGAAAAAAAAAACAAGATATAGCATCAAGGATGACTAATATTTACTATCCTCTGTCATTCATTTCTATAAGAACCAAAATAATTATTTTCCTTATCTGATGAGAAAGCTCAACACCAATAAAAACCTAAAATTGGAGGCTTTGGGGTTGATGCGTCCACAATATCAATTAGATTAGAAAAACTTGCAAAAAATGAAGATATCTTATTTAATACAAATAGAAAATAACAATTTGATATGTGGTCCAGTAAGGTGATCTGATATCTTAAATTGTCTCCATGTCACTTAATTGTCAAGCTCTTCAAAACAAATTTAAAATTCAATGAAGTCAAAAATTTTATAAGGAATCTTGTTAATTTAGAGTCAAAACACCATTGATACATATAGATGCATAAAGATAATAGCAGTGTTCTCACAAAAATATATAAATACAATTTTATTGCTGATGATTTAATTCATCTAAAAACCATTTACTCTTAGTCAGAACTAGCTGAAGCATATAATGAAATAACAAGTACTCGTAAACATACTGTATTTGAATATTTTGATAGCCTTGTTATCTGGAAATTTTCATATCAAAAATATCAAATTAATATCAATATTTGATTATAAAGCTATTAAAAGATTAGACTAATATAAGAAGTTTTGGTTAAAAAAAGCAAAAATAAAATTGGAAGTGAACTTAAAGGCAATGATTTATAAAGATTGAAAATAAAAATAAATGAAGGTTTATCCAAAGTGAAAAATTGATATATGATGAGATAAACATAAGTCATTTATCAAAAATAATACTGTAATTAATAACATTATCTTCGTCATTATATTTACTATCCAAACATCCTGAAATCCAAGATCGTCTTCGTGAGGAATTGGTTTAATCCCAATTGTCATAATGTTATCAAAGAATCTTTGAGAGTTATACCACCTGGTATGATTAAATTTTACAATTGCTATTACGTCTGTACTTTCAATTGATATTATTTGTGAATTAAAATGTCATTACTCTCTCGTATAGCTACCAACGATGTAAAGGTAACAGATATTTCATTCTAAAGGTATCTTTTTCATAAAGAATTTGGAACTAGTTTTATTTTCTTTACAGTAACCTTTAAATTGATTACTAACTATCAATAGCAATGAGGATTTGAAATATTAGGGATCTATGCTTTGAATTTCAATTAACTGATTCACCACAAATCTCTGACATGGTGAAATTGCAAATGAATTCAACGCATTTCGATGGCTTTATTCAAAAATAAATCAAAAGTTACCAATATTTACCTTTTTAATACAGGTCAGCGAATTTGTATTGGAATAAGATTAGCTTTTTTAATTATTTTATCTATTTTAGCCAGGAATTTCATATTTAAAGAGTTAAACGGTATAAGATTACGTTTATGGTGTTGTTACTAGGCCTGACCTGATATTGATTTGTTTGTATCAAAAATAAATATTTAAGAATACATGTAATTTAAATGATAGCTTGTATATGTATTATTTTGTTTTTTTTTTTATATTTATCGAATATTATTACCAAGCAAAATTCAATAATTTTTTTTTTATTTGAATCAGTAGGTTTATAAAATTCAAGTCATCTTATTTGAATTTGTAATTGTCGAATATATTAATTCAAAGTTGAAAAAATTTTGGCGCAGCTTCTATTTGATAGAAATTTTGAACTTTATTAAATTCAAAGACATTTTGATAACTACCATGTGTCAAATTCGATAAACTCTTTTTAATTGAATTCTGGAACTAAAATAAAAAATTTCATCGAATTTGACTTAGTGTTTATTAATATGTCTTCGATCAAAATTTGTCAAAGTTTAAGCGAAGAAACTCAATAATCGCCAAGCAAAATTCGATAAAATTTTTTATTTATATTCTACCAATTCGCAGAGTTAAATAAATAAATCCATCGAATTTGGTTTGATAGTTGTCTAGTTATCTTCACCAAAAGGTTGTCATTTCGCATTATTAAAAAATTTAAATATAATGCGTATTCCATAATTTGAATGGTCAAAAATTTGGATACTCATGCCGATTATCATTGTGTTGATAATGGGTGTCCAGAATTATATAATTATGGATTGCATGTGATTATAGGGTTGGAAAATTGTAAGTTGTGTAAGTTTCTGAAATGAAAATTACATGTAATTTTATCATTTGAATCTTATTGTAAAAAATTTTATAATAACAATTACATTTCCGAACATAATAATGGATATCTATTAGTGCTGGCTGAACTTTCATAATGTCGATAAAATTATCATATGACAATGCACTTTATAATTTACATGAAACGTAAGAAAGTAAAGTCAGAATTTGAAAATAAAATAACTGGACTATAAAAGTCAATTTGCATAAAATGGTTTTTTGACCAAAGATTAATTATAAAATGCTATTTTCTTTCAGCCATATCTATACTCACTAAAAAATCATTGCAAAATCGCGTAACTGGACTACTTACGTACGTACAACTTTTTTTTTAAATTATAAAATTAATAAATAACTATTTCTAAATCCGTTTTTTATAAGCAATGTAGCAAATTGCATATCATAAGATAATCTCACTCATGAACTTACGCACGTGTTAGTTTGACAAAATAAATTTATGATTTTGCCATCCTTTTAATTCTTTACTTCCTTTCAGAGTTCTTCTGAAGTCATATGTGAAAGATGCAAATTCTTGTTCACAACTTTACACGTTAGGATTTATGAACACTTGGTAAGGTCGACATGATTGCGCAAGCTTTGTTGGGAATAAAAACGCGATTTTTATCTGCATCTAGACCAAACATGGCGTCGAAACGAAACCTACCCGAAACTAGTTTCGGGAGAGCTATAATCCGAAACTAGTTTCGGAATTTTTAAAAAAAATCGAAACTCCAAAACCCGAAACCCCGAAACTATAATCCGAAACCCAAAGCTATAATCCGAAACCCAAAGCTATAATCCGAAACTTAAAATATAATATACAATCTTTAAAATTTATTATAAACTTATATTTATTTTAATAATATCTTTAATAAACAATAATGTGGGATTTTTCCTCGTTACGCTAATCGATTGATCGCGTATAACCATCACGCTCTCATGCGGGATCATTCCTCGTTACGCTGATCGATTGATCGTGTATAACTATCACGCTCTCATGCGGGATCATTCCTCATTATGCTGATCGATCATGATTACATATGATAACAAGGGTAATTCCATATGTTAACACAATATCAGAATGAAATAGAGAGAATAAAAATATAAGTTATTGATGTTTTGGCAGTTTTGGGGTTTCGGTTGAGGTTTCGGGTTTCGGGTAAGGTTTCGGGTTTCGGTTGAGGTTTCGGGGTTTCGGGTAAGGTTTCGGGTAAGGTTTCGGGTTTCGGGTGAGGTTTCGGGTTTCGGGTGAAGTTTCGGGTTTCGGGTGAGGTTTCGAGTTTCGGATGAGGTTTCGGAAGCTATAATCAAAAACCCGAAACTTTCGGAATTGGCAAAAAAGGTTTCAGTGCCATCTTTGATCTAGACAAATTTGCCTGCAATATATTATAATTAATACTTTAATATATAATAATTACAGATAAATAATCTAGATATTTGCATAAATAAGTCGATTTGTTGTTAGCGATTATAGCTTTTATATTATCATAATATATTGTATAAGTATAGTATAACCGTTTAATTATATTATTAATTTACTATATTACGTATTTAGATTCTAAAAAATAAGCTATATATATTTAAATTTATTTGTATAAAAAGTAGAAATATTAATTATATAATTAATAATAAATTGTAAATAATAAGAGTATAATATGAATAAGTTTTAATAAAGAATTAATTTTAGTATTATTTGTAACAACTATCATTAAATGAGCCTTGATTAGTGTAAGAATTATTTAAGAATTATACCGGTATACAGTAGGGGGTTTCATAATTAAAATCAGAAATCTTATTTTATTTTTTAAGATTTATAATTCAACATAGTAAAAATACTATTTAAAAATCCTACTTATTTTCAAAATATGTCGCTTATTTGTTAACTCCTTAGTATATATATTATTTTTAATTAATTGAAACATTAATATATTTTAATTGACTATACTTTTTATTACAACTAAAGTTAAAATCTCGAGTACAGTGCTTAAATTTAAAAAATTTGTTCTGCACATATATTTAAAATTAAAATAAAGCATATTTTACTAAATATATAGCAAAAACCTTGATATTAATGGCAAATGAAATATATATTGAAATTGTATACAGTATACTGCTTTTGAAAAATTAGTGTTCAAATCTAGACAATCTGTTTATCTAAAGATAATTATCTGTTGAAAGAAAACATTATCTTTTATCTATATCTCCATTATCCGTATAACTATCTAGATTATCTGTTAATTAATAGACATATAATTCGTATTAGGTAAACCTATAATATAAATTTTGTGTATCGCAGAATTGTGTCATACATTTTAACTATTAAATCAATAATTGCGAAATTGTAGATGCGCTAGTTTTAATTTCACGCAAGACAATCCGGATGGAGCAACCCAGGATTGCTCCAGATCATTCCATATATGGAGCAACCTGGGTTTTAAGTAATAACTTTGCTCCAGATTATTATACATTTCTTGAGATTTCAACACATTCTATCTTTAAACTGGAGTATAACCTGGGTTGTTTCGGAATTTTGCACCAAATGGTACATAATATACCCGTGATAAATGCTAATGTAAATTTATATATTCCATATTTAGATGAAAGCTACCAGGAACAGAGTGATATTGAAGCTTTCACGTAGTGTATAGTTATACTGCAATTTAAAAAATCTTAGATAAATGCATACGTCGAAGCAAGGACGTGAATATATATAGAAACTTCACATGTTACATCTTCACATCCGATGAACACTTGCTCATGTATTTTGTGTCGCATAAAATTGTTAGTCTAACTTTTACCTGATTCTGTAATTTATTTCTCATAGTCGTCGTTTAATTGCTGTTACACCAATGTATATACATATTCTGAAGATCCGATTTTTTGATCCACTTGACATTGCCCATAAACAAGATAGAACTCCGAAATCGGACATGTTGATTTTCTGAGTTCACATTTACTCTACTAAATTTAGCAGCATCATTCATATAGTACGCTAATACATATTAAATATTCACGAGCACATACCTTTAAAAGGTTAAATTCATATACACACTCATTCTTTCCAATCAAGTAATTAAACATTTACAGTTTGTACATCGTACGTATAAATATTCTTACAGCCTGTAATTTGAAAATAACGACGATTAAAAAAGTATACAACATTTTCTCATCACATGAACAAAGTGATTGGTAAAAATGTACAGGACACTTGTGATTGATGATAATTTTATAAATAAAAAAAATATATATAATTATTATATAAATAAATAAATATATATACAAGGTTCAAAATGGAGTCAATTTGGAAAGAAAGTGTTCAATTATTATCGAAAATCACCTGGCATTAATCATATGAATGGAATGGTTATATTATCATTGCCAAAATGGAATAGTAATTGAAATGGATGGACGTACATTTATTGATGAATTAAAAATGCATTTATCAGATAATAACTATTAATAAATGAATGTTTTATCATTTGATCAATTTCACCATTTCACCGTTTCACCATATATATTAATACAGATTATCTATCTGAAATTAAAGTAATTATCCAGATAAATTATTGGTTGAACAAAGTCATTATCCGTTATCTATATTATCCGGATAATCCGGATAAAAAAACTAGCAGATTCGAATACTATGAAAAATCATGTACGTACGTAGTCTCAATTCGAAAATGTGACATTAGAAGATTCGAATTTCTAGATTAGTTTACTCCATTTGTAAATAGATCTTCTCTTTAGTATAGATACTTTACTGAAACTATAAAAAAATTAAAAATATTATGATTATATATCTATTATGTTTTTATTATATTTTAAAAAACATAATAATTACTAGTTATAAGTTAATAATAATAATATAAATGATATATATTAAAACTGTTTTAGTAATATTAATAAAAACATTTTTAAAACATTATTAAACTAAATAAATTTCATATTTATAGTATAATATAAATATTTATATTATATAAATATATTATATTATAATATATTTTATAATATTAAATATAATATAAATAAAACAAATCAATAATATAATGATTTAGACAAATGTGTTTACCCCAAAATCTTGCAAAAAAGATTTTTTGTTAAAATACGAAGGATGGTTTCATAAGCAAAATTACGAGATATAAGCATTTTTTAAAAATAATTTTGGTTTAAAAAATATTTTTAAAAAACTTATTTTAATATATTTTTAAAATATAATAATAATGTTTTTATAATATTTTTAATAATATTAAAATAATGTTTTAAAATATTTTTAAACAATTTATTTTAAACTATTTTTAAAATACAATAATAATTTTTTATAATAATTTTATAATATTTTTGAAACAGATTTAAATTTTTATTTTATTTTTAAAATCTTTATTATATTATTAATATATTATAAAAACATTATTAAAATATTTTTTATATAAAAGCATATTTATTATATTTTCAAAATATTATTATTTTATTATAAAAACATATATACTTTTTTTTAAGTTTCAGTAAAGTAATTTTCATTTCTATTTTCGTATGTTCATTAAATGTTAGTCAAAATCCGTGTAAACTTGATGATTGACATATAATCACCCCTTTTTGTAAAATCTTCATAACACGTTAACGTGTTAGCACGTATGCGTGTTAAGGGCGCGGATTATAAACATTCTCAATAGCACGTCAACGTGCTAGGCTTAGTTGTACCATCACATAGCGTGTTAAACAACACGTTAACGTGCTAAACAACACATTAACGTGTTATATATTAAATTCAAATGTATATAAACAATGAATTTGACTTCAATAAAGAGATAGAATACAACACAACCCAATACAATACAATAGAATACAAGTAGAGAAGTTTCCTTCGATTTTACTTAAAGAAAAATAAGGAAGTAAACTAATGTAGTGCTGAAGAGACCTTTATTCGAGTAAATCAGAAACTTGTCTCCTAGTAACTATTAGAGTTAAATTGGTAAAACGTATACACTTTCCCACCTTAATAGTTACAGTACATATTTATGTCGCTAATCAAAATTTTCAAGGGCGTTACATCTGAACGCCAAAACATTGTTTTTAATATTTTGACTGGAAGTACATCAGAAATACATCAAAAGATAATTCCGGACGTCAAACGAATAAAAGTATAGTTATTCGAACAAAAAATAGCATTATCAAACCTTAATGTACGCATTAGATGAATTGAATGGTAGATATTTGCTATTTCTGCTTCAATCGCGTAAAGTTAGAACAGTATAAATCAGAAGTTAAGGATTTTTATATACGATTTACGCCTAACCTTAATTTTGGTGAAATTAAAATGCTGCATCATGTAGTACATGTGCGTAGTACATATTGTAATTATTAAGGCGGAGAGCGTATACGTTTAACCGGTTAACTCTAATAGTTACTAGGAGATAAGTTTCTGATTTACTCGAATAAAGGTTTCTTAAGCACTACACTAGCTTACTACCTTTATTTTTCTTTAAGTAAAATCGAAGGGAACTTCTCTACTTGTATTCTATTGTATTGTATTGTATTGGGTTCTATCTCTCTATTGAAGTCAAATTCATTCGTTTATATACATTTGAATTTAATATACAACACGTTAATGTGTTGTTGGCACGATAACGTGTTGTTTAACACGCTACGTGATGGTACAACTAAGCCTAGACGTTGACGTGCTATTGAGAATGTTTATAATCTGTGCCCGCATACGTGCTAACACGTTAACGTGTTATGAAGATTTTACAAAAAAGGGGTGATTATATGCCAATCATCAAGTTTACGCGGATTTTGACTAACATTTAATGAATTATACAAAAATAGAAATGAAAGTTATCTATAAAGAGAAGATCTATTTACAAATGGGGGGTAAACTAATCGGAAAATTCGAATCTTCTAATGTCACAATTTCGAATTGTGACAATATGCTCAAAATATATAAGACAGCACATACTTTCGTTTTGTTTTTCAACCAAGATTAGTACATGGTAAAAAAAATTATGGAAAACGTACAAGAAAAATGGCTTGAAAAAGTTATTGACGAAGGACATATTAATTATATCGATTATAATAAATTTACAGACCCTATTGTAATCGGCATTGGAGGTTTTGGAAATGTTTTTAGATACGAGTGGAGAGACAGTGAATTAACGGTTGCTCTTAAATGTCTAAAAGTTGATACAAGCATGGATGAACAAATTGTTAAAGATTTTATTCATGAGGTAATAATTATTGCATTTAAACTTTAATGGCATCTTACAACAGAATAATAAATTCTTATAATTAATATAGCTCAAACTATTGCGAAAAGTTTCTTATCATCCAAATGTTATTTATTCTATGGCGTAACAAAAGGTGAACAAGTAATTTATAATATTTGAAGGTATATAATGTTAACTGTGTTAACGGAAAATATTTGTCAAATGAATATATAGATAACAACGGATATTATATGGTTTTACAATACGCTGACAACGGAACTTTACGAGAATATCTAATGACAAGTTTTACGAAATTACAATGGACAGATAAACTATGCATAGCTAAAGAAATAGCACTCGGGCTTTTATTTTTACACGATAATAATATTATTCATAGAGATCTGGTAAATATAGTGTTATCTATATTTTACATATACTATTTTATCAATTTACTAATGCGTTATTCAATCATTATATTTTAATGATTTAGCATTCGAAAAACATTTTAATTCATCAAAGTCATCCAAAAATTACTGATTTCGGACTATCAAGGCAAATGAATGAAATTACTTCGAACTCAAATCTTCATGGAATGCCGGCGTATGTCGAACCTCAATGCCTAGTTAATGACAAGTATAGACGTAATATGAAATCTGATGTCTATAGTCTTGGAGTAATTCTCTGGGAAATTTCAAGCGGAAGACCACCATTTCCATCCTTTGAATCAGTACTTTCGCTTGCTGTTCATATTTTTAAGGGAAATAGAGAAGGACCTATAGAAGGTACACCATTTCAATATATTAAACTTTACAAACAATGTTGGGATAACGATCCTGCTGATCGACCAGAAACAATATTAATTTTTAATACTTTAAAACAAATTAATCTTAACGAATCGTTGAGTCAACATCATCCTATTGAAGCATCAGTTCAACTTTTTGAGAATTTGAGAAAGGAAGCACATGAATTTTTTGAACAAGGCAAATTTCTCAAAGCTTTAGAACTTTTTGAGGTAATACCCAAAAGCTGTCAGCTAAGTCCTGAAGACCAAGTAAACGCAACTGCTTGGGATCTTTCGCACAATCGTGGATTTGAAAACTTCAGTGAGTTAATAATGGCACTTCGCAAGAACACCATGTTGACTTCATTGGATCTTAGTTCAAATGAACTTGGATCATTTGGAGGAAAATTGTTATCAGAAGCACTTTGCAAGAATACCACGCTAACTTCTTTAATTCTTAAAGAAAATAATCTTGGCTCAAAAGGGGGAAAAGCATTATCAGAAGTACTTTGCAAGAACACAACGCTAACTTCTTTGGATCTTTATTCAAATGAACTTGGATCAGGGGGGGGGAAAAGCATTAGCAAGTGCACTTTGCAAGAACACCACGCTTACTTTCTTAAATCTTGAAAATAATAATCTTGGATTAGAAGGAGGAGAAGCGTTAGCAGATGCACTTTGTAGTAATAGCACACTGAATTTTTTGAATATTCGATCTAATAATCTTGGATTAAGCGGAGGATACGCATTTGTTGAAACTCTTTGCAAGAACACCACGTTAAAAAATTTAGATATTCGTGACAATAATCTTAAGGGAGGAGAAACAATAATAGATGCACTTTGTAAGAACACTGCAGTAACTTCTTTGGATCTTTTTGAGAACGGACTTGGATCTAAAGAAGGAAAAATATTAGCAGATGCACTTTGCAATTTTACCACGCTCACTTCTTTGAATCTTGAAAAAAATAGCCTTGGATCAGAAGGAGCGAAAGCATTAGCAATTACACTTTGCAAGAACCCCACGCTGACTGAATTGAAACTTCAAGAAAATAATCTTGGATCAGAAGGAGGAAAAGCATTAGCAGATGCACTTTGCAAGAACTCCACACTGAAAGATTTGAATCTTCGTGAAAATAATCTTGGATCAGAAGGAGGAAAAGAATTAGCAGATGCACTTTACAATAACTCCATGCTGACTTCTTTGAATCTTGCATATAATGGTCTTGGATCAGAAGAAGGAAAAGCATTAGCAGATGCACTTTGTAAGAACACAACGCTGACTTCTTTAGATCTTGATTTCAATAAACTTGGATCAGAGGGGGGAAAAGCATTAGCAAGTGCACTTTGCAAGAACACCACGCTTACTTCCTTAAATCTTGAAAATAATAATCTTGGATCAAAAGGAGGTTAAGTGTTAGCAGATGCACTTTGTAGAAATAGCTCACTAACTTTTTTGAATATTCGATCCAATAATCTTGGATTAATCGGAGGATACGTATTTGTTGAAGCTCTTTGCAAGAACACTACACTAAAAAATTTAGATATTCGTGACAATAATCTTCAGGGAGGAGAAGCAATAGTAGATGCACTTTGTATGAACACTGCACTAACTTCTTTGGATCTTCGTGAGAATGGACTTGGATCAAAAGAAGTAAAAATATTATTAGCAGATACACTTTGCAACATTATAACACTGACTTCTTTGAATCTTTACAATAATAATCTTGGATCCGAAGGAGGAAAAACATTGGCAGATGCACTTTGCAAGAACTCCATGCTCACTTCTTTGAATCTTGTAAATAATAATCTTGGATCAGAAGTAGGAAAAGCATTAGCAGATGCACTTTGCAAGAACTCCATGCTGAAGGATTTGAATCTTGAAAATAATAAACTTGGATCCGAAGGAGGAAAAACATTAGCAGATGCACTTTGTAAGAACTCCACGCTGACTTCTTTGAATTTTTGTGATAATAATCTTGGATCTGAAGGAGGAAAAGCATTAGCAGATGCACTTTACAAGAACTCCACA